>JARFOC010060123.1:0-18191 GCA_031763485.1 Osmoderma eremita | reverse complement strand
TGCTTGTCTAGACGTACTTACTGTGCTGTCAGTCCATGCTTTTGTTACAAAATGTCCAGTATTCACCCACGATTCATAAGTAAAAATAATGTTTCTCCCTTCACTACGATATTTTTTAATAGCACGTAAATAATCATGAGGCCGTCTTATAATATCATCACGATCCATCAACATTACTCTCTTTCCAATTTTTTCAAATGCAAATTGGTTAAGAAACTGTACAGCGTACTTGTAAAATCGGGCAAATTTACTTCGCTATTGACTGCAGCTAATATCATAGGTATCTTGGGTGAAATATTTTGTAGAAAAAAGCTGTGAACTTTACGTCTGACAAGTGTTTCAACGTATTCATCATATACTTGTAAACGAGAGTTCTTGCAAATGCCTTTGTCTTTTTGTTGGTTTACAACCTTTGTCGGTTGCCGGTTTTCCTTTTCTTTACGAACAGAATATACTATTCTTTTGCACAACCAAGCGCTTTACTAGTTTCCTCCACTACCCCGGCAACATTCATATTTTTAGCAAAATATGTAAAGCAATTTAAAATCATTTGCGTTTCTTTCAGCGAATAGATTTCTGCCTTTCGTCTTCGATTGTAAGAATCCATACTCCAATTCTACAAATTAATCATTTTTGTGTTACCTATATGTAATTATATAGTTCTTTTCATTATAATTAGAATAAACAACGCTATTGAAGGTGGTAGTAGTTTCTATAAAAACTGATTGTCCGAAGATAAATACGTAACGGAAGACAAGAAAAACTAGGAAGATATAAGTGACACAAAAGGACGAACCGAAATTGACAAATGACAGAAACAGTGAATAATAGGATCATACCAATAACCTCCAAATAAATATGTGGTAACAATTCTCGCGATAGAAAAGGATAGACTTATACAAATACGCATAAAATAAAAAAGGATGGATACAGTCCATAAGAGCAATACTTCCTTTAAAACGTGAGCTGCACTATAGATGCGATATGAACATTTACTGCCCGTCTTCGAATACGTAAAGTAAAAACATAGCATAGCAATTGTATAAGTGACAACCAACGAAGAGTCTGGAAAGAAGAAGAATAAATAGAAAAGCGCGAAACAATATGTTCGAATTCAGAGGTTTTATGTTCTCATTTTATTAAAATTGTCAGGTAATTGTAATTTTTTTTCCTTTCTATTTATTATAATGTTTATAGATCTCTAGTGTTCGCCTAAAATTCTAAGTAATTTATTTTGCATTGATAGTCTAAATGCACTTACACTGATTAGAATCTGTTGTAATAATTTGATATATATCTATGTAAATAAACATATTTAGTGGACTGAAAAACTTCTGAATAGCGAAAACATGAAATTATTAAAAGAATATACGGAAAAATTCACATTTTTATGCCTTAAAACATCCGTTTATTGAAGTTTCCATTTAATTATCAAAATGTTTTGTGTCTTTTAAAAATTTCATTATTTCTAAAAATTATCCCCTCCCTGTGTGTAACTTTTTTGTTTATTGTGTGTGGATCAGATGCTGATGCATGTTAAATTGTATAAATAAAAAAGAGGTGCAACGCACAGACGTGTAGGCACGATAACGGGATCGTATTTTTGTGTATATCTATGCGATGCAGTTTTATTCCCTCGTGTAACAGAAACAAAACTTTAAATATACCTTAGTTATGTTGAAACCAAAGGTATGCGGTGTGTTTAAAGACAGGAAGCGCAACCAATAGCTAATTAAACAATTATATAACAGATAGATATATTATTTATGACAATTATGTGAGCATTATGCAGGAATAAAATAGTTTTAGATAGTTTCTAATTTTTTGGTTCACAGTGCGACTATACTTGGAATACGTACTGTATATGTGTATACCTTACTATTTCAATCAAATCATACTCTTCGATTATTATGCTTCACACTTTTGCAATTATTTTCTACTAATCTGGGAACGGCCATTAAGTATTAAGGTATTTATGAAAATATGTCCCTCCATTCACACGCTATAATATTCCTTATAGATCGGTATAGAAAAGGTCCATTAAAACAAATTGAATTTATCCAATTTACGTACACATATAAAGGATTGGTCATGTAACACAGACATACTCCTTCCACTCTTTATTAATAAATCAAAACAAGCGCCCATGATATACTTGCAAATAAATAAACTCGTCTAGCAGGAGCCTACCGTTGTTTGCGTAGGCGATGAACTACTATGAACTCGATATTTTTTCCATTGCGGAAAGCAGTTTTTCGCAAAGCACATTACCTGTAAGCGATCAAACAGTTCTTGCCAACAGGAATTCATTTCAGTTTTGCATTATACATAACAAATTGCTTAGTATAACCGACTCCAATATACTAGTGAATTGAGCATCTTGAGGTATAAACCACTTACACAATCTTTAGATTAGAGTATTGTTCGGTTACTATCTACTACTACTAATTAGATAATTGATAGAATAAAAATATGATTTAGTGAAATAGATCTTTCATAAAGGCTATCCTCGATAACTACTCCTAACATGTGTAATTATACTTGCTGCACAATTGTGATTATTTTTAAAACTAAGATTTAATAATTAATGTTGATAATAAAACTATTTTTCATAAATTATAACTAATTTAAAAAAACTGAGAGAAAGCAAAGGCTAACATATTCTAAACTGTTATATCCATTGCTTTCAGTAACGTTGTGATTAATTATCAGCGAAAGAAAAACATTTGCTATAAACTAACTTATATCTTACTTAGGTAGTCCTCTCCTTTTCTACCTTTCAATGTGAAGCTCTGTTGGAGTTGAGTTTGGGCGTGTAGAGTCTTTCTTTCATATTTCCTTCCATAGTTTCATATCCGCCGCCCTCTTCCTCCTATTTTACTCCTCTCCTCTCTGTTGCTGCTGGGGCTCATTCCAACTTCTTCTACGTCTTCCCAACTTCTTTCTTCCCAGCTCATTCGCTTCGTAAATTTGTTTCACCTACCTTCCTTCTTCCATTCTCAGTACATGTTTTAGCTATCGCAGTCGTATTTGTTCTATAGTTGTTTGTTTGAACATGATCAATATTTAGATTCTTCCGAAAAGTTTTGTTCCTAATTTTATCTCTTGTTTTTTACTTTTTTCTGATACTTACTATAGATCGTCTCAACCTCCATATGCACTATCGGATATAATAGCAACTTTTATCTCTTACTATCCTTAGTTGCTGTCATTAGCGTTATCTTCACTTCCGATTGCTATGTTGCAACTTATTTACATATGTGGGCAAAGTACCTATCTATGTGTCTATTAGTGTCAACTACTGTCAATCGCTATCGTCGCAGTTTTAAAATATTTTTAGTAAAATTCCACGTTAATTTGTTTATATATAGTTGTACAAATCGTTCTTTTCAGAACGCTTCCATCTTTTTATATTTAATATAAAACAGAAGCAACAAACTGGTTCATTATCAAGTCCAGAAAACCCCAAGAAAAGGAAAGACATACAACTAAAAGACCGTTTACAAACATATCATGAGAACATGCACGCACCTATCGACGTGAAGTGCAAAGTTTTCTTTTATACAGAATATGCCACCTACATTAAATGCAATTCTTGCTGCTGTCAATAATCTCTCTAACTTCAGTCGAGCAACTTTATATAGATATGGGTTTCGAATTTAAAAAAGTAGGAGGCAAAAGTATACTCATCGAGCGAGACGACATTACTTGGTGGAGGCACAAATACTTAGGAGAGATAAAGAAATTTAAAGAAGAAGGTAGAATTTACTTCTTGCTATTTGGCATTTCTGTGACTTTAATTATTTCAGGTCGAACTATAATATATACTGATGAATCATGGGTGAATATAGGGTACGCAGTAAATAAAACTTGGACGGACACTACAAATTAAAATAGTCGACAAACTTTTATCCAAGGATTAAGTACTGGTTTGAAATCCCCAACAGGGCTTAGACCTCGTTTTGCATTAGTTCGTGCTGGTGATGATAACGGATTTGTACCTCGTGCTGAATATACATTTCTCTGTAAGAAGAACACTGCTGATGTTCATCATGAGATGGATTCAGACACATACGGGGATTGGTTTATTAAGAAATTCCTTCCAAATATACGGAAGAATAAAGAATAAAACGGAGTAACGAAGTAAGGGTTTCCATAATAAAAACAATCCAATTACGCATCATCACCATTTTATTTATCAAAAGAAGAAACACGAAGGAAAATTAATTTCTACGTATTTCCTGAATATTTAATATTTTTCAGAACATTTGTGTTATTATTATTTGTATTATTGATTCTTGTTATTATTGTTATGCAATATATATTAAAATAAATAATTGAAAAAGTACCATATTGAATAAAAAGTACAATAGCATTATTTGAATAATTTATGTGCTTCCTCCAATAACTACGCCGTAATTTTACGCGTAATCCTTTTTTCTTTTATGTAGGTCAAATCTCCTATATTTAATCTCATTATCCTGAAAAAATCATTCAAAAATTCCATCTCTATTGAAAGTTACAAATTTCTTTCTGCGAGACGCCTTTCTCGACCACTATGGGCCGCACGAATCAATATTATCTCAGCTAATACCCACCCGTACACTGTAAGAAATTCTCGGGGAATTTTACACTAAAAATAGGAGGCAAATTTGTTACCTCCTATTTTTGGTGTCAATTTACTTTGTGTGTGAAAATTACCACATATCAGTTTAAAATTACCTACCACTTTAAAATGAATGGGTATTTCAACAGTGAAATTTCTTTCCTAACGGAATATTACCGACATAATCTTACCTTCTAAGTTACTTTTTTCTGTTAATTTTACACTTCATTTTTCAATTTTTAAGACTGAAAAAGTAGCTCCAATAATTTAGACATATAATACATATTGCAAGTGCTACACTTTGGCGTCTCTACATGTCAGTCACCTCTGTCAAATAAAACAAATATTCTTGACCACTTTGACATATTGCTTTAAGGGATTACCTTCATTTGTGAATTAGGTAAAGACAAAACGATGGAATGCAATTTACTGTTTTATTATATATTATCAAACCAAACATTTGTAATTATGTATATTAACACCTATGTACAGATTATTTTACGTACTTGATGATCCAAAAAAGTTTTTATACCCCGACAAATCATTTGAAATGAAATATTGCTGAAAAACAAAATTCGCAGTTAAAGAAAGCTTTATGAATAAGCTCAATGCAAATACTTACCTTTATTTCTTCATAAATTCTTGCTTTTAATTATTGGCAAATAATGTTACCTAAAACAGATATTAGATGAAGATTCTAAAGCGCAGTAGAACATCTATTCAATAATAGTATAAAAATGGCTGGTAAATACAACTGTAGTACATGCAATGGGTGCCCAGGTTTCTTACATTCCCCCATTCTTAGTATACGGACGTAAAAGAATGAAACCGGAACTACTCCACGGTGCACCACCAAATACCGATGGACACTCGTCTGGTTGGATGACTACAGAAAATTTCGTAAAATATTTGTAACATTTTGCAAAATATGCACATCCGAGTCTAGAAAGGCCAGTGCTGCTAATAGTAGGTAATCACGTGTCTGATAAATCCTTAGCAGCAATCAAGTTTTGGCGAGAAAAGGGAATTGTCTTGTTAGTATTACCACCTCACAGCACTCACAAGCTCTAGCCATTAGAAGTCTCCTTTTTTTGGTCCACTAAAGGTTTTATATAGCCAAGAGTGTGACTATTTCATGACGGATAATCCGGGGAAAACCATAACCGGCAAGGATGTAGCAGCAATTTTTGACAGATCATATATTAAAGCAGCGAACATGAAGAATGCTGTTAGTGGTTACCAAAAATGTGGCATTAAACCTTTTATCCCAAGAGTCTATTCGGAAGATGATTTTGCACCATCTGGAGTGTCTGAGAGAGAGCCAGAAATGACACCTGTAGATGAAGAGCATTTATCCTCAGACAACGAACCACTGGGTAAATCAGCTCGAATATCTGCAAAAGCCTCTACTCTTCAAAATACCAATCTCGTAGCAATGTCTTATAAACACTTGTACACTTGTATTAAACCATTACCGCATTATGATCGGTCTACTTCTGTGCGGAACAAGCAAAAAGCTTCAATATTAACATCTACCTCAGAGAAAGTAAATCAAGAACAAAAGGAATTAGATACTGAAAAAAAATAAAAGAATTTCAAAAGGAGCAACAACTGGAAAAGCAATTCTAGGGAAGCAAATAGTTCCTAATCAGTAGTTGAAGCCATACCATCTACTTCCGCAGCAGGCGCAACGGACTCTATTACTAAGGAAGATAAAGAAAATATCTATTGCCCAGCATGTAACACGAAATATGTAGATCCTCCAACAGAAGATTGGATTATGTGCAATAATGGTCACCTTTGGTGGCATGACAATTGTACAGACTATAACAACATAGGTGAATTTATTTGTGACCTTTGTATTTAGCTACCATCTTACCCCTTAGCTATTGTCATCTTACACGACCTATATAATCATGAAATATATATATATATAATCATGAAATTGTACCATATTGGAAAAATTTTTGGGTAATTTTTTATGGAAACAATTTGTTCTTATCTAGAAACCAAATTAGCACTCGGTAGGTGTACTTTAGGACTTTTGGTTTGGAAGAAAATAGATCGTGCTGCATATATATATATATATATATATATATATATATATAGGTGCCAGAGCATGGGGAGATTGCAGAAAATGATCAGGCGAACCAGCTAGCAAGGAAGAGATCCGAAATGACGTTCATTAGACCTGAGCCAGCTCTCGGGATCACAAAAGCTGCCGCGCGTGGTACGATAACCGAGTGGGTGACCGAACAGCACCAGAAACACTGGCACCATGTAGCAGGACAGGAACACAGCAAACAGATGATGAGAAAACCATCACAACGTTTGGCAGCTGACATGCCGTCTTAGCAGAACGCAGATGAGGGTGATGACGTGTCTACTTACTGGACACGGCAACCTAAAAAACACCTACATTGAATGGGAATCTGTCTTGAATGGGACCGCTGTGTAGATTATGCAATGAAATGAATTGAATGCTACGCATTAAGCCACCGGAAAAACTCCTATCAGGTGCAATAGACACACTGTGGAGCATACCGGAAAAGGATTTAACGCACGCTTTACTAAACGTTGTCAGAGTGGTAGATCTGTTCGGATAATCAGGAAATAACCGAATGCAGAGTAATCCAATAGGCCTCAAGGCCGCAGTGTTAAGGGATGTGAAAGACGTTTTTCTCCATTTGGGTCCAAATCAAATCAAATCATATCGATACATATGCCAAAAATCCCAAATTATTTATTTTTCTTGTTGACCATTCTTCATAGAAACTCTCGTTTCGCTGAACTTCAGAACAAAACAGACTTGCATAAAATCAACCGTCATTTAAACCTGTGAATTATGCCCCCAACTTTCATTCCGACTGTTGTTACGTAATTCCTAGAAAATTACCGGAATTTAGCTTGACGATCCAGGTTCATACAACCATACTGTCATTAACAGGCAGCGGAAATTCATTTAAGAATCTCGCCAAGCCCTGGCAATGTAATTACCCTATATTCTAATGCACATGTGGACATCACAATAAGCGCCTATAACACAGTTAAAATAAACACGCCAACCAACATGTTCACTACAATAACAATAGCACATATACATATTTTACATGAATACCATGGATATTCCCAACGTCAGTTGCCATCAGTCGTTAGACCCAATTAAATTGAAATACTCCGCACACTTTACGCGCGCTACATATGGCATCTGCACTACCAATTAATATTCGTATCTATAAGGAAAGGAACTTTACATTTGTTCAAAACTATTTTTGAAGAGTCAGTTCAACTACAAATAAATATCTCAACTCTATATCATATGTGTGTATACAGATCGGAAGCGATTAATCTGTTAGATAATAAAAATCACGACTATGGGAAGGCTCGTCACACTTTACTCAGATCCCATTCATTTGGATTAAAGTCGTTTGGAGAATCTGCAACAGTATTTTTATTAAATCACGCTGATTTTCAGAAAATAAACGAAATATTCGAACTGAAAACTATTTTCTTGTATTATAACGGAACAAGCCATTGCTTCTAGGTGAAACTATAAAACGAAAACGATCTAGCAAGCTAACAAATGTTCTAAATGTGTAAAACACAAATAAACACTGATTCTTCTTAATAATGTAATAATTTTATTAACATCTAGCTGCCCCGGGCCAGTTTGGTTAAATTGAAAAGAAGAAAAGAATGTTTTTACCTGTCACAAGTGTGATATCTATGTATAAGAACATGGGCGTATTCACGTTACAACGTTGTGTCAAAATTCCAAAGTAATCGGTGAAGAACATTCGGAGATTTAAGATAGCAACATGGTGGCCAATCAACGATTGTGAACAGAAAAAGTAAAAAAAAGAAGATTTCTGCCAATAGCCGGCACGTACGTTCAAAAGATGAAGTATATAAAAAATATATTTAAAAAATATATAGATATACCTCTGAGATCACACAACACGTCTGATAGTTCCAGGCATTCGTCAAGTACAGACAGCTGTTTCGGACTGAATTAGTGCACGTCGGAGGAATGCCTGCCGTTCGATACTCCCGTATCGTTAATTAAACGTTAGCACATGTCTTTAAGGAAAATCCCAGAGACATCTAATGCCCAGCCGCGGATTTCATATAATATTTTTGAATAAATATTTGTCGGCCTGTGATTGGTTGAACCCTTCGCCAGTACAGGTAATTTTACAACGCTTCTTCGGGAGAAAATTCCTAAAGCCAGTTCAGTTCCCTTCTGGAGTTCGTTTCCCAAGTTCGTTTCGTCGTTTCGTCATTGTCCGATCAGGGCGCGGTAGCGGTTTATTCTCCACCGATCAGGACATTATCTGAGTTCCTCTCCGTCCACCCAGGATACCCAATATTCGTCTCCGTCCGCCCGCGACAAGACATCATCTCGTCTTCGTCTGTCCAGACAAGACCCGGACCTCACCTCTCAGTCCCTTCGACAGAACAAACCGCTCGCCTAAGTTCGATCACGACAGGATAGTGTTTTTTTTTGTTATAGGTACCATGTGGTGCGTGTTAGGTGTTACCTTCACTGCTTCGAAGCCCATTCATCAAATCAGGAACTCCTGAGTCGGCCTACCGAAACTCACGTACTCAAACATGGTCAAGCAGCTAAGTATTTCAAATCGTATCGTTTTAAGTTCTTTTCATTCTTAATTTTTTATAAACATCAGAGGTAACCCAACTCGTACTGTCGCAACCGCGATTAACTTAGCGCGTATACATTTCTCGTTCATACCGTTTATTCGTTATCTATTTGAATTTTTAAATTCATATTTTTTTTTTTTCGAAGAAATATACTTTTTAGGGGACACTTCTGTTGCTTTATTTTATTTAGTTACCAGATTCCTCAACCTTTGTTCACCAAATACATTATAAATGAAAACCGAAATTATTGAAGCACTTTATTTTCAAACAATCATGTTTAATTTTTATTTTTTCGCCTAAACAAACATCATTCCAGTCACCAATCATTTGCAATAGTGGTCGCCCAACTGCATGGGCTAAATTTCTTATCATTTTGATTAGGTGTGAGGTGTAATTCATTTGTAATAATTTTTTTGTGGTTAATAGTACAGCACAATATAGTAATTCTTTTCTTGATACCACTAAATTTTCACTGACTGGTTAGTGTATCACATACGTACATTACACGTGGAAAAATATTTACATTGACGGTAAACGTTAATTTAATATAGGATAACCAAAAACTTATCAAAATATAGTTGAATTCATATTTATTAAACTATAATGTAAATTCGTGCGTTGCCTGCGATAATTAGCTCACCCATCCATAAATTTGAAAATCAATTGAATTTTACTTACCGCTCAAAATTTCACAATATTGGTTAGAAATATGTTAGCGACCTCTCCTTTACCACTGTAAGATTGAGGAAACAAATATAAGGAATTTTATCTTGGTAATACAGGGGTGTGCTGATTGTATGTTCGTGGTGTTATGTGGCCCGTCTATTACTGTTCACATAACACCATTAAAAATCCCCCATAAAATGATACACATATACAACATGTGTATAAAGAATCAAAATGCATGATTTGACTATACTATCAATTTATATACATTATCTTTTTTGCTCTAATTCACATCAACACTTAATTTTCATCTACCATCTATCAAAATTATTGAAATCATTAGAGCAATACAACAACATTTTGTTTTGTCACAAGTACTCGGCATTGCCGGTGTATAATGCCATTTTATTTCCAAACCATTCGTGCAAGTCATTGAGAGACTCTGCAAACTCCGTTTTTTGCAAGGCTTAAAATAGAAGAATTTAGGAAAAGAACTTTCACGTTGAAATTATAACAATTTTTCAAGGGCACGATGACAAAACAATATAATAGAATAACTGTTATGGTTTGTAAAGAAAATGCAACAATAACGTGTAACAAAACTATTTAATAGGAATTTGAAAAACTTATAAAAATCTTGAAACATCAAAGTAGACCTTACATTAAACATATATTTTCTACTACGCCTTTTAAATTTAATTAAATAAAAAAAATTATTCCATTATACCGACCATCTTATATAAAAAGCTTATGAATGTAAATAGGTGAATGAAATTCTTTCTGAAAAACCAAATCAATTTTTACCGTGATTCACAGATATAAAACCGCTATTTCCAATCCAGACAACCTTGCTTTAGTTCGGTAACTCAAAGTGGTTCCATTAAGATCATTTTTAGTATATAGGGATTTCTCGTTTGTCCACTTTTTATTGTCTTGCTTTGGCTGCAATGTGGTCAAACCAAATCAGTGTTATACATATCTGTATGTTGCGCACAATTACTGTCTAATAAAGTATATCTTGGTGAGAGAATAGCTTTAGTAGACCAATATTATACAATTACGAGCAATTTCAGTTTTGCCAACAAAGAAAGTTTTCATTTTATCTTATATGAAAACCCTTTTTTCTCATATCTTACATACAGGCAGACGCATTAGTGTGGCAAAGCTCGATATATCCGTTATCATCTAAGATATCAAAAAAAGTTATTCACGAAAATTGTAGACAGTCTTAGACTTAATATTTTAAAATAATTTTCATATATACAGGATGTTTCGTGTCACCAGGGTGAACGAAGCATACGTTTTCTTAAATGGAACAGCTTGTATATTATTTCGGATTTAGATTAAGCTCATGCCTCACACTCCCAATATATGATTTTATTGCACTATACAGCGTGTTTCAGAAGTTATGGTACATTTTATATGCAAATCACTGTGAGTTCAAGGTATTGCATACTGCAAACTTCACTGTCTGAAATTTGTCTTTCACAAACATAGATTTTTTATATTGGTCCACTTTTATAGCAATTCACTTTTATAGTGCAGTCACTTTTATAATGACATATTTTCAAAATTGTCAAAATTGAATACAGGGCGAGTCAAAACTCAAATACATTCATTTCTCAATTATTTTAAATGGATCACGCTGTATTTTATATCATAAAAAGAAAGAATAGTTTAGTTACTTTCATTCTTATTAGGCACTTCTATGTCTAAAGTCACTATTTTCTGAGATATTTTATAGCCTTTGGATAAAAGTGGGATTTTTAGAAATTATTTTAATATAACGAGTTAATCGTGGAAAAATGACAATAACACAGTTTTAAGTCTTCACTACTAGCTAGGAGATTGGACCACATTTTTCGGAGGGACGAGTCAATGGTCAAGTTTATTTTTTAGAAAACCATTTTCGTTGTTATTGGAAAATGTTCCCCTAAACATTCGTCAAAGGATGTGGTTTCTGCACGATGGAGCTTCGTTACTTCACACTAGGTTAATACACGACAATTTCCTTGAAAGATGGACAAGGAGAGAGGAACCAATTGAGTGACTAACTCGATCACTGGAGTTCTCTAAAATTGACTTCTTTATGTGATCATTTGTAAGAAAAAACTTTGTATCACAGACACCGTCAACTACACGAGATGATATGAAAAACAGAATAAGCGAAGCATTCTCGAGTATTAATTGAGAAATGTTAAGGAATGTAAGACAATCCCTTGAAGAACAGCTGCAATGTTGTATTGGTGGACATTTTCTACATTTATTATAGAAGTACATTGTAAACAGTTGGGTTAATTAATTAAATATTAATCATTAGTGTAAATTATAAATGTTTGTATTTTGTAGTTGTATTAAACATTAACTGTCATTTTTCCATGACTAACTTGTTATATTAAAATAATTTCAAATAATCTGACATTTTAAAAAAACTTTAAAATATCTTAGAAATTAATGACGTTTTTTAAATGGAACACCCTGTATATTCATTCAGATTTAAATTAAACCGATGCCAATCTACAATTTCATTGAATTAATTATACATCGTGCGACAGTTATGGTCAATTTCATATGAAAACCACTGTGAGTTCAAAATCTTGTCAAAAAAATCTCATTTTTTAAAAAGATTTTAAAATATCTTAGAAATTACTGACATTAGGTATAGAGAGTGCTTAATAAAAATGAAAGGAACTAAACTATTCTTTCTTTTTATAATATAAAATACAGGGTGATCCATTTAAAATAATTGAGAAATGGGAGTATTTGAGTTTTGACAATCTGGAAAAAAGGTCACTTTGCTATAAAAGTGAGCCAGTAGAAGAAATCTATGCTTGTAAAAGAAGAATTTCAGAATGTGTCGTTTGCAGTATACAAGACCTCGAACTCACAATGATTTGCATATAAAATTGACGATAACTAATGAAACACGCTGTAAATGTAAATGAAATTGTATACTGAGGGTGTGAGGCATGAGCTTAACCAAAATATCTTATGGTAATGGATATGCCAGCTTTGCCACACTAATGCGTCACCCTGTATAATGATTAAACCACCATGACGAACAGTGGCCCAGCACGATTTTTATTATTTATCAACAAGTAGCTATAAGTTCATCTTTAGCGTACATAATCCCTTTAGTCTATGTAAGTCTCCCCATAAATTTCAGCTGCTACTTTTTACTACTTCCTGAGAAAATAGAAATTAAATAAATGAATTTGATACTTTGTAAATCAATTTCAAACTAAGATTAAGTGTGAGAGATATATTAAATAATACAATTAAAGTTTAAACAATAAAACAGTTATTATACACGATAGAAATTGAAGAAAAAAAATTCTTTTTAATTTTTTGAATTAATGTCTTATATTTTCACTCATAATTACCGCCTGATTTTCGGCTCAATACTTTTTTCTTTTATATAGATGATGATGATTCTTTTATATTTGATTACATTTTCCTGAAGAAATCGTTTCAAAATTCCTATTGTACAAGAAGTTACAGTTTTTGGTCGCAAACATGCTATTCTGGATCACTGTGTGACGGGCGTAGCTTCCAATATACCAAGTAGGTTTTTAAACCGTCTCTAATTTACTTAAATTTATTTACTTAAAATTATAAAAACCATTTTTGAAACATTTTGATCAGTGTACAGATATATAGTACTACAGATTCAAATAGTCATTTTTTTACATAAAAGTAGGTACATAAAACAACGTTTACAATTTTCCGCATACAATTTATTTTAGGAAATATTGATGGATTAGCAAAATTTGAACACGCCGTATACAGCGATCCAAAATGATTGTTGTGTGCCGAGAGGAGAGACCACGTTTACGTATTTCTTCACTGTACCATACTTTTAATTTAGAATCAACTCACAATTTCCGCTATTTGCATAAAGAACTTGCAACCAACACAAGTGAAATATAATAACGGCTATAATTGAAAGTCGATGTATTTGATTCAATCTACAATATGCGATACTAGCGTTAATAAGAACGAGATTTCGAGTTAGTAAAGTTTGACTCTCTCACTTTACCGTATACCACCTACGCTCTAATTCAACAGCTTTCTAGCATTCCATTCACTTACCTGTTTCTCTATTTTTTCGACTTCTCCAACACTTTGGTATTCTGACAGTTAATAGAGACAAAAGAAATGGTTGAAGTGTTGCTGAAGCTTAAAAAGATTATAATAGTGAGCTGCTCCTAGCCAATTCCATTCACTAATTGAATTATTTAATAATGTTGCTTTTCAAAATTGTTATAATCCAGCTACTTCCTTTCTTTCACGTGTCCGGCCCAATTTCTATCTATAATTAAAAGATTGTCGGAACTTTTCTAGCTACCCATGGATTCAAACCTTGCTGCTCTGTACAGTTTATCCAACGTCGTGGTTTTAATGCAGCTACTAATAATTCTGCTTGTCTCATTTAAAGAAATATCGACCAGCTTACCACACAGGACAAACATATTCCCGGTAAAAAAGCATAAGGTTTGTGCTGTTGTCCCTGGAGTTGTCGACTTGGCACATTACCACCGATAATAAATGGCGCAAGTGCTCCGAAGTCACTCGTCTGTTACGTCAGAAAGCAAGGCTGCGGAATATAAGGTTAGACCAATTCCCGTGCTACAAAATAAGTATAACGAGAGAACTGAAAGTATTACCAACATATATACACAAAATGTAGTATTGAAATATGCACAATTATAGGTAGTTTTAACTTTCACATTACCTTATGAGAGTATGTAAGGATTACAGGGGCATTATAATTATCAGTGCAATGGGAAGGATGTATGGCAATGTGCTCAAAAAAGAATTGAAGGAGAGATCGAGGAGATCGAGGACCAACGTGGATTTCGAGCAGGCAGATCGTACCTGGACAATATCTTTGTGCTACAGCAGATATTAAAAAAACGTCGAAACCCTACCAACACATATGGTATTTATAGACCTGGAAAAGGGATAGGACACGGTGCCCCTGAAAAAATTGTTTGAAACCCTGAGAAGGAAAGGTATTGACAGAACATACGTGCAGGCCGTTTGGAATATGTATAAGGAGTGTAAGAGCGCAGTCAAATAGGAAAGCCATATTTCGGAAACTATTCCAATTACAAAAGGACTCAAACAAGGATGTAGCTTGTCTCCTATCTTATTTAAAATATATATATATATACAGGAAGCCCTTGAGAACTGGACTAAAAAAGAATACATGAGAACTAATTTTATCCCGCTCCTATAATTATGGTTTATAACATATTTATTATAAACAGAATTTATAATTCAGAAAAAAATAATTATTGAAAGTAAGTAGTATAATATATAACAATTACTTTTTAAATGTTACCTTCATTGTAACATGAAATTCGTGATAGAAGCATATAAAAATCTGTAACTGTCATTACATTCGTCCAATAGCGTAGTAAGTCGACTTTTGAACCTCGTTTCGTGACACGTACGAATGAATAAATAAATTCCGAAGTCGCACGTAACATTATAAGACAAACTGGAGAAACAAATGCCTTGGACGTAACAATTATTTATTTTGTACCGTTACGGACTGCCCAGAATGGAACACACTACTACTTCCACCCACGAACGCAATTAATAGAAATGATAGGTCAAGTTCTGATAGGATAGTTATGCGACGTTTTAAAATCGCGAGGTCCAAGATACCGCGCCGTAATTGTTTTTACATAGACTTTTTAGTATAACACTCAACGCGAAAGGAATGGTATAGTACAAGGACATTATTTACTGTCTGGTATCACGGCGAAGATTACACACCAAATTGTAAGATTTTATTCTCATATTTGAAGAACCCATAAATTCGTGGAGGATGGTAGCAGAAGGTTAGAAGCATGAAATTATATAATCTTCTGTGGCCATGCAAAACTTCGCACATATTGAAATTTACATTTTTTTTTTTCAAAAAAGAATTTATGTAAATAACTTTGCTCATCTACAAACCTTATTATTACCTCACAGATATACTCCACGATCGTTCACGGTTTTTCAGAAAAACAACCTTTTTTTCTGAATACCATAAATGGGAAAAACTCTGTTGTTTCAAGAAATGCACATTTCCCCATGAAGTCTTAAATAACTTAGACTTTGAGCAAACTAATGTCATGAACACAGAAGATATTATCATTTTTAGAAAAAGCCTCGAGGACGCCACACCGAAAATAATTAGTGAAGCACAGAATTAGAGATAATTGAAAGCAAAACAAAATATACAAGAAGAAGAATACAAATAGGACTACTCTGAAGAGGTAGTCAGGTATAAATATCTCGGGACTATGATAAACAGCAACAACGATAAAAGTATCGAAATTACAGAAAGGCACAAACAGGATATAACGCATAGTACAAATACAAACAAATATAAGGCTATAAGACCAGTCGTTACGTATGCTGCAGAAACAATCTACCTTGCAAATAAAGAAAAAAACTTAATGTACTCGAAAGAAACATCATAAGGAAAGTGTATGGCCCAAACAATGGATGCGGCCACCCGCATCAGGTTCTCCATTTTTGGAAGGGACATTACTACCCTAGCTGACCTGAAAAATTCCTCATACAACAAGATTCTGAGCTACCTCAAGAGCCTGGACTTGTTGGATGAACTCTAGGATGCCATCCGCTCCACAATAGGACCAAGCGGCCGAAGTGGAAGGAGTGATCGATGACCCAGCGGATGACATCATTTCCCCAAGTAACCCAAGTGAATGAAACCGAACTCGTGAACTTTGTAATAAGTGGAGAATTGATTGGAATGGGTGAAATCCGAACGGCTCAGATGGTATAGACATATAAACAAAAAAGAGTAAACAGGCATTTTGAAAAGAAGTAAACAAATGGCAATCAATAGGAAGTGGACAAAGGGGAAGACCCAGAGTGAAATAGGAATAAACAAGTGATCAAGGATATTAAAAGTATGTAAATTGCAGTGGAGAGAAAATATAGGCAATGGGAAAATAGGAATAAGATAACTGACGATACTAAATCTCTGATGAGTAGCCTATGACACCAGAAAGCAGAATGCGGAGAATCGAAAAATTGGATTCGTTTGTTTGGGAGTTAAAAGTAAAAAAGAAAAATTAAAATAAAACATCATAATATTAAACGTGCACAGGATGGATAAACCGATATAAAATAAAGTAAAATAAAATATGTACATGGTGGGGAAAATTAAATTAAATTCAAAAAATGAAAAAGGGAAGCCCCTGAAAATATAAAAATCTTAAAAAAGTATGAAAGAACAAATATTTAAAAAACAAA
Source organism: Osmoderma eremita (assembly GCA_031763485.1). Classification (NCBI taxonomy): domain Eukaryota; kingdom Metazoa; phylum Arthropoda; class Insecta; order Coleoptera; family Scarabaeidae; genus Osmoderma; species Osmoderma eremita. The sequence continues at coordinate 973 of JARFOC010060123.1, read as the reverse complement.
AAAGGCCCTCTTGAAAATTTAAGTCTTACAAATGTTTAAAAAAAATTATATAAAAAAGGGGCTTCCTTGAAAATGTGATATTCTTAACAATGTTTGAAAAGATACTACAAATGTAATTGGAGGAGAGCCCCATTTTTGTTAATTTTTTTTAATTTGAAATTCTAGTCACGATCCGCATTTTAAAATTACAAACTTCAACACTTATCCACAACATTAAAATGTGTAATAATTAAAAAAAATTAAAACTAAGAATACATGTGTATCTATAAATCGAAAAGAATGGTTCTTTTCGATTCCGATTCGTCCGTGAATGGAAAAAAATCATAAGTGGGAATGATTCCACCAAGGAACGATTTAAATACTTTTAGTTCGCTTCATAAAATTCGCTCGTGATTTAAATAAAATTAGATTCGACTCCCGAACGATTCAAATGCGAACGAATAATTTTTTTTGATTCATGAACCGCATTTTTCCGCACCCTGCCAGGAAGCAAAGAGAAAATGGATTGGAGTTGCCAATGAGTCGGCTATAGTGTATAGTGCTTATCAGCAGCGGCGTTAACAACAACCAATGTGAACGTTTTCTGAAATATTTTTACGTATATTCTATCCTCGTGAAAATTGGGCATTGGCAAAGGGGCGGGACTGAGCTGTTACGCTTAAGTAAGAATCTGACTGACAATTTTATCAGAGTCTCACCAATGTGCACTGATAAGAGGCGTGAGCGTAAAGACAATTGCATTGATGGTATTTGTTGCTCGCTGATAATAAAAGTGGGACGTGTTAAATACAGCGTATTTCAGTATTACCTACAGTGTCGGCCAAAATGCAACGTACCTCAATTCCTTTAGGGGGACGTGCGATTAATGCACAAAGTTGCGCAATTACTACTTATGTTCAGTAAAGATAGCAAGGACTGTGGGGCAGCACAATAAACACACTGTTCGGATTACTCCTCCCGCACAAAGTATTAA
>JARFOC010060112.1:0-18191 GCA_031763485.1 Osmoderma eremita | reverse complement strand
CTGAAGCTATACAATCAGACGTGTTGTGTGATCTCAGAGGTATATTTATATATTTTTTATATACTTCATTTTTTGAATATTTAGTGACATAAGCAACAAACAACTATCGACAACGGTGTACACGAATACCAATAGTTAAGAGGAAAGTCCCATTGCGTTAATTGATAATAGGCGCTTATAATAACTATTTAATTAGTGCAACTGATAATTTGTGCTAAAGCGATAACTCCATTGACGTGTATTTTAGAAATTGACAAATTGATATTGTACAGTGGATAGTGTGACGTCATAAATCACATGCATCCATATTTATCTTGCCTCAATACCTGTGAATTCAAGGATAATTATGAAATTGTTGAGTCCAAAGTGATTCTAAGGTCTAAGGTTCTAAGGTTATGACCGTTCACAGATTAAACAAGAGAAAAAAGTGTAGATATTGTAGTGCACACACATAAAAATGATTTCTTGATTTAATCATATTTCTCTTAACGAACATACATGCGCGAACAGATTTGAATACATTGATTTAAAATCATCCTAATATCGAGAGCAATAATATATACATATGTCAAACTTAATATATTACTAACTATTTATTAAAATTAAATATGATTTATTTCAAATAAGTAATGATTGTTGTTTCAATTGGCTATCCAACAAGTATTTAAATTGAAAAGACAAAATGTTGGATGCTTTCTACGCAAACCTATAAGCAAGGAAGCGAAATTGACCACAGGCGTGCGTTGGATAGTATAACAAATTAAAATAAAATAAAACAAATGGGAAGTTGTATCTATAAAACGTAGTGAAACCCTTACCGATTTAATACAATCTTATTAGATGTTGACCAATTAACCATGGAACCATATAAATATTTTGTTTTGCAGTTTGATGAAATCGTTAAAATTGGATAGAGTCATAATCCGCATATCTCAGGCAACAGCAAGAAAGATAAATCTACAAATCATGAATTAATATTGTGAAAAGCAAAGGCCCCAGGTTGGAATCTTGAACAAACTCCGAAATAAAAAAGAATCAAATACCTTGAAATCATTAAAATGATATAGTTTGATCGATTGCTTAAATATGATGACATATAAAGCAAATAAATCTAATGAAGTTACAAAAAAAGTTTGGGACCTAGTTTTTCAGAATTCATTTTACATTTCGATTTGTGATTAATAAAGCGGTTACGTTACGAAATAATTTTGTCTTTCATAAGTAGAATTTGTTGTTTCTGTATTATTCTTTATGATTTCACTCCTTTTTTTAAATTCTAAAACATTTCATTAGAGAAAGCACCTTGAAGTTGAAATTATTGGTAGGCACTATTATTAAACGAACCGCCACTGTTCTTCCTAGTTGTTTTTTTGCAGTATTAAATGAGGAAAACTAAGGGACGAGAACGCCGTTCCAATTGAAGCGCAATTTATCATCGTCACGGCAGGCCATGGTGTGCGACAAAAGAAAGGCGACTGTTCGCGGGTGCGTGTTTTGTTTGGGCCTATGTTCGCCTGTACCGGGGCGATAGAGACGAATAGGAGGTCTAATTGAAACGTTATTTGGGAAGAACAGAACTGGAGGGCGGCGAGTGAACCGGAGGGAACGGATAAGATAGTGTATCTATCGCAATGCGATCTCCATCATTCATTTTCCCAGTCGCTTTCCTTGTATTAGTTAAGTATAATATGATATGCGTATTCTAAATCAGAATTTCTTATTTTAGGGTTATTTTTGATGTTCACGTACATTTTCAGCAAAGCAGCCATTCTCAACATAACCCCCAAAATCGTGCATTAAATCGCAAAAATTGCTATTTTCTAAATCACATTTTAGAAAACATAAATCTTTTGGGAAATTGATCCTATTTTAGAGTATTTTCTGAGGATGTTTTTAAAACGCGTTGAAATAGGAAAACGGGTTTTTGAGAGTTAAAAAGTCTGATCGAAAAGAATTGATTTAGCATACGTTTCAAGAAGCGATGTGTTGTCTTTGCCACTGTATACTATATAACTTCTGTATCGTTATGATTCGCAGTTAGCTTTCGCATCGCCGGCGTTATCGACAAAACCGCGAATTAACTTTATTAATCTCCGGATAGAGGGCGCTGGGGAAGTACACGAAACTGCGTTGAACTTAATGAAGATTCCGTTGCTTACGGGGTCGTGTATACTTGTAATTGAAATGGCGTCCGTATTGCTTTTGTTTTACATAAATATTGTGCGATGCTGAGGAATAATAGATATTAATTTAACTCCGTTGAACACGCGCTTTGAACAGTGATGTGAACATTTTGAATTTTGAACTAGACGCGACAGCGGGTTTGACGTACTACAAATCTACAAGCGTCAGTGTCAATTTCTTATGGTATTTGTTGCAAATAGAGAATTATTAGAGAAAAATAAATCATATAATAGGTATGTCACAAGAACATAACCTACGATAACTTAAAGATATACAAATTTTGCTCTCCGTGTGTAATACCCGGTTTCTGAAACAACAACAACAGTTATCTGTTCGATATCTGGCCACTTTACATGTAAAACGGCCAGATATAGAACAGATAACTGCTGTTTTTCATTTCAGAAACCGGGCATAAGAGTTGAGAAAGAAATAATTCTATTGGCACACAGCCGAACACGCCCCAATAGTAGCACTTTGTAAAATGTGGCAAATTAGTTTATGAAACCAACATCACGGTGTGTTAAAGTTACCACAATCAACCAACACTAATATTTTGTATATCGGACTTGGAATAGCTATTTTAACTGCAATTGCGATAGTATTTACAGTAATTGGATTAATTTTAACACCAATATCTCTTTAGTGCATTATTTTATTAGAATATCCGGCATGTAGGTATACTCATGATCTTGAACAGAGCATTCCAATCCGATGTTATTTTAAATATTTCATTCGGTTTTCACATTAAATATCAAGTTGGCAACCTGTTTAAAACTGATCGAATGTCGACGGTGACAGAAGATGAGTGAGCGTAGCGGAGGGTAGATCTGCTGTGAACAAGGTATGAATTGAAATTGAGGTTAAGAGATAAAGTTGGTAATTATCGTCTTCATGACAATATAAACGGGGCTATAACTTGAACTAATTATAAGTCCTCGGTTCGATTCCCGACAGTACAATGGCAGCGAGAATCCACCCCGACGAAACTAACAAACCGGTACCCGGAGCTTATCCTAATTACGGATATAATTAGCGCCGTAGCTGCTGTGTTGTGCGCCAGCTACCGCCGCGTTGCCCGCTACAGGGCTGCTAGTGTCACTACATCGGCGATGCTGTTTTGTCATCGACACACCGGCGTTGCCCGGCAACCGGTGGTAACGCGAACATGGCATTTGATTCGTCCGCATTTTATGGATTTTCGGCCGACTGCCTTTTTGTGTAATTAATTATATTTCACTCTTGGACTCGCCAACCGTCGGTAAAACGGATACATATACATTTCTCCCACCACCATGTACAGCGCGATTCGCAACAGTACACCGTTAAATGTGCAACGCCCTCCACAATCAGAGCACCTCACTTTGTAGTATTCTGGTGGTGGATTCTTATTATTATCATTTGTGTACATTAGGCTATCACATTATAAAGATCATATTTTATGATTATATTCTTTAAATATATATATAAATGGTTTTATATTCAATTAAACGCACTAATATAAGTCCTCCATTTATTTGCATGTATGAAACAATTTTAAGAATCCTTTCATGGATTTTTGATTGTATTGCATGACATTTATTCTTTAAACAAACAAATCGAAAAGTCATGCGATCGGTGATTTTCTGTTGTCATGTGCGGTGATTCAATACTTTGAAAGGGATTATTTGAGACATATTTTCAAGAGACGACCACTTCCATGAAGGCTCCTTTCCCCATAAGATCTGTGTGGCGTTAAGGTATCATCTACATATCTGTTTCTTGACGGCTAAGATAATTTTAAAGCTTATCAAATACAAATCGTAAATTAATATTTTACATTTTTAAATTGACCATCTCAGGGTGATTAGTGGGCAACGACTTGCTTGCCTCGATCGTCTTATGTAACGTTATCAAATCAATGCCAATTTGACAGTTGGGTGATCTATGATAGAATTTTTCTATCAGGCAGAGTTTCAGAGTGACAGAGCAATGAAATTTTGTGAAAGTATATATTATAATATGTGTATAGGTATATCAAAAAAAATGACGTACAAAGTGATATATTTACTTGGAAAATGTGCTGATATATGACTTTCGGCCGTACTTTGCATCAGAAATATCTGTCTTCAGCGTTCAGCCATAGTCTGCCAACATTGCAGGGCTCCATTTGCCTTGGTATCATCAGCACTTTCATCATCCCTTAGTGTCATGTTTTGTGGAGGTTTAGGCACAGGTAATCCATGACTGTGAGGCACTAGTCTCAGTGCAGATGGAATATTAGGATATTTTACAGTATGGTTTGATTTGAAAGTCATACCACTTATATTTGTTAGACAAAAATAGCAATCGGTAGTATGATCTGATGGTTCCCTCAAAAATCATAGGAATAGCAAAAGGCATATGTCGTTTACCCTTTTGAAAGACCGTTTTTGATATTTAAATGTCAATTCGCGCAAATGTAGCAAAAAGAGTTGGGGTGATTTACACATTTCCTTGGCCTTTTTACAGGTGATCAAATGTTCGCGGTTTCACTACAATAGCTTGAACGCACCACAACGCAACACTCATAAAAGGGTTAACAACTTCAGCGTAAATGTTCATTCACCGAGCTCTAGTCGACAACTGAAATAACAAGAGATGCAATGTAGGAATGGGAAATGCAGGTCTTAACACGTCAAGATATCTTCTCATATATTACATATATATGCATGTATATTGTAGATTCTTCCTGCTTTGAAGGAATTTGTTTCTCTGATGAGGTGTGAATGAAAGAATTGAGTTAACACTTGTTCCACTGTTTATTTGAACGTTGTCTTAATATGTATGACATTTGCACATTACAAACATAACAGTTGGGTGTATGTCGTTTTGTTAACTGACTATTCTAAAGTATAAAATGCCTGAGGAAAGCTTTGTACGTTAATATAAGGGTGGGGTTACAACATCCTATTGGCTAAAGGTGACATAATTTCACAATAACTACGTGCTATATACAAAACATAACTTCTAAGCGTGATGCTACGGTATTCGAAGAATACCTTTAGAAGGGATCAAAGTATATTGCCGACAGTACAGCGTTCTACCTAGCCCGAATCACCCCAATAAACGGAACGTTGTCTAAATGTGTGAAATACCCTTTCGGCAAAGTTAAAATGATATCATAAAAATAAGTACATCCTGTTTACAAAGATATACACGTCAACTAATACTAGGAACTAGGACAAATACAAAATAAATTAAAATATACACTGTGTTTCGTTCAAGTGGCCGAAATACATATTTTAGGTGGATAAGCGAATATCCTGGAACATAAAGACTAAGGGTGATGGAGAAATTCTGAATATATAATTTTGCAGCATTTTTGTGCTTGGGGCAAAAACCTTGTTAACCAGTGTAATTATCTAATCAAGAAATCTTCAAATTAAAAATTGTCTCACAATATAAGGAAATATCTAATAACATGGACATATCAACGTACACACCAACTAAATTACGTTAGCTGTTATCAGTGAGATACTAATGAAAATGAATTTCATCCGCAGATTTAGAGTCGATCTGCATGATAAAGATTTTTCTCCAGCTTTTTCAATTTAGTACAAAAAGGGAAACATTTCTTCATTCAATTTGAATTCTTGATTTTTCAACTGTCTGCTAAATTGTAACTGCTGAATGTATCGTCCAAAAACAAAACTGTATTCAGTATTTTAGATGTTTTTCCTGTTATTTGTTTATGGAAAACAGTAATTCATGGTCACATGAAAAACTATTTAAACAATTTTTCTTTTGCACCCCCTAAAGAACCACTTCTTGCTCTTCCCTTTTTAATATTAGACTTTTTTGATTTTGTTTTATTTACCATACTCAGCACAATATCTTCGGTAATAGCGAATATATTACAGAAGCAGTAGCGTTCTCTGTCGTGGTCCGCAGCGGCCGATCCATATTCGTCTCTATTCGACGTACAGACCCCGTAAGTTTACCTTTGGAGTCCATTTCAATTCCACTTAATTTTGTGAGCGGAGTTGGGCAAATATTTGCGCCGGTTTGTACGGAGATGGGGCGCTTCGCTCTCGTATCGCTCGGATAGGCGAGCGTAACCGCTGGGGTAGTTAAATCTGTACGGAACGGAGAAACGTTCGACTGGTACAGCGTCGCCGGAGCCAGCGCCGTCGGTTCTCGCTATCCGTTCTCCGTCGTTTTTGCGGTCGACGCTGCGGTAACTGGATCGGCCGTTTCACTTTTTATTTTAATTAGGCCCAGTTGCTTCGGCAGAGGGTTACGTTGTAAGGGAGACGCCGCACGCCGGAATAAAGTATGGATCCACGCGAAAACCGCAAACGTAGTTTTTCCGGTTAAGAAATTATACGACTGTTCATGTATAGAGGTAATTGGTGTTTGAAATTCAGTTGTTGGTCTTGTGAGAAAGATAGATTTGATAGACTGTTGCTGTAGATTTGCTTGTTTGATGTACAGAAAAAAAATGTAGCGAGAATTGACGCAAATGTAATACTTTTGCTTACCAATTACTAGACCACAATTTGTAGGTTCTAAATCCACAAGATTTGTAATAAATCAAGTATGAGAAAATTGTATCAGATTTATACATTACTTTAAAACAACATTATTATATTAAACAACAACAAAAAATTGTCTTACTCGTGAATTGATATTAATTTTTTGGAAAAAAATTCGAAGGGGTATAGCGGTTTTAACTTCAGCAAATATTTCAGCCTATTTTCAGATTCTTATCTCATTTGTTTTTCATGTTATGACGTCGCGCCTTTTTTTTAAATGACAACCTATATTTTTTTATTATTGATTTTGGTAGTACTTTTTATAACGGTATAAAATTTTCAATATGTTATATTTGAAAAAAAAAGTCGAGAAAAACAGTCTTAATGTTCGAATATTTAAAATTCATTAAATTGGGAATTTTATCTAGTAGCCGGTGTATAAAACAAAAAAAACACTAGTTACGGCAAATGTCGTATGGTTTACGGTAATGTCAATAAAATAAGTGTCATTATTTTGCTTTTCCTAAACTAGAAAAACTATTTTATTAATAAAAATGGTACAAATTAGCGAAAAACAACGAATTGAAGTGCTAGTGATAATTGGTTATGGCGACAGAGCTAGAACACATCCAGCAGTGTGTCAACTTTTTAGAGAAAAATACCCGGATCAGCCCATAAACCAATCGACAATTAGTAGCAAAGAATCTTCCAAAAACTGGACGTCCGGCGACATTAGATAAAGATGCACAACTTGATGTGCTACTAGAAATTGAAAACAATCTATAATCAACTAGTAGAAGCAATGCTTTGGACCACAATATAAGCCATACTTCAGTTCTAAAACTTTTGAAAGTTCAAAAATTCCACCCATATAAGCTGCAATTGATTCATGAGTTGACAGAAGAAGACTTTGATCGTAGGCAAGAATTTTGTGAACAAGTGGAAATTTGCCTTCGCACTCCAATGTTTTCCCAGCATGTTTTATTTTCGGATGAAGCAACATTTTGTTTAAATGGAACGGTCAATAGACAGAATTGTAGATATTGGGCTAGGGAAAATCCCCATTGGATGCAGGAAATTCATACCCAATATCCTCAGAAAGTTAATGTTTGGGCAGGAATTATTTGCGACAGAGTTCTAGGTCCATTCTTTTTGAAAATAATTTGACTGGAGATAGATACTTGCAATTTTTACAGTTGGAATTGATGCCTGTATTAGTTGCATTATTCCCCAGTGCAAATAACACTGACCGTCCAAATAATACCATTTGGGTTAATTACCCAATTAATGTGCGACGCTACTTGCACCAAGTTTTCGCAGGAGGATGGATAGGGAGAAGAGGTCCGATGAAATGGCTGGCTAGGACTTCTGATCTAACGTCATTAGACTTCTTTTTATGGGGATACTTAAAAAGTAAAGTATACAATAATTTAGAAGATCGCAAGCAAATAATTCAGCATGAGATTAGGTTAATATCACTTCAAGCCACTGAGAATGTGAGAAATGAATTTTATAATCGTCTTGGGTATTGTCAGATGATATAGGCTCGTCACTTTGAACATTTGTTGTAATGTAAAACTGTTATTTCTGTGGTTATTTTTGTGTTTCATATTATTGTTTGTAGTTTTCTTTTCTGGTTAATCAATTTCTTTTTATTACAATGTTTGTTTCACGAAGTCATCGTTATTACTAACTTTGAATTGAGCAAATAATAAATTTAAATTTTTTTACCAAAAATTAATCAAGGGAAATACTGAATTTATAAGTTACTGAATTTCCACACTGTATATAATCTTATTTATCAGGGAGTCGGATAGAACCACGTTATTTCATAATTACGAACAACATTCTCTTGTGTGTGGTGGACGAAAAATCAAGATAGATTTTCTTTTGCATAGGTACTTATTTCTTGTATTATTGCAGCTATGGAAAAACTATTAAGAGAGATTACTTTGTAAATGCCGGTAAATGTAGTTCAATTTTTTTGGTCAAATGAAACAAGTTTTTCATAATACGCAATTGTTTGTCCCAGACAAGTTAAATAAATATTTAAGATATTTCGACAAGACAAAGGAAATATATTTATTGCCTAACAGGTAACAAATTATCTATTTGGTATACCAACATAGCAGGGCTCCATTTGCCTTTGTAACATCAGCACTTTCATCGTCGCTTAGTGCCATGTTTTGTGTAGGTTTAGGCACAGGTAATTCCGGACTGTGAGGTACTGGTCTCAGTGCAGCTGGAGTGTTAGGATATTTTACAGTATGTTTGGATTTAGAAGCCATACCACTTATATTTGTTAGTCAAAAATAGCAATCGGTAATTTGATCTGATAGTTCCCTCCAAATCATAGGAATGGCAAAAATCATATGTCGTTTACCTTTTGCCCACGCTGTAAGCAGTCTGACACAAGTAACACAGCAAATATGGTGAGCATAGCTTTTGTCTTCATCACCTACTTTACATTTGAAATACTGCTCATAGCACCTTTTTAAGGAGAGGCGTGAAGGACCGTTTTCGATAGTTAAATGTGAATTCGCCGCAAATGTAGCAAAAAGAGTTCGGGTGGTTTACACATTTCCTTGGCATCTTTTCAGGTGATCAAATGTTCGCGGATTCACTCCAATAGCTTGAACGCACCACAACGCATCACTCTTTAAAACATTAACAACGTAAGCCTATATGTTCATTCACCGAGCTCTAGTCGACAACTGAAATAACATGCTATCTAGGAATGGGAAATGCAGGTCACACGTCAAGATAGGTTCAAACATTTCATGCAACATTGCATGCTGCTTGATCAATTCCGAGCTCTAGCCGACAAGTAAAATAACGTCAAGACATGTTCTCTTATACTGCATATCTAACCATGCATATTTTAAGTGGATAAGCGAATCTTCTGGAACATAAAAACTAAGGGTGATGGAGAAATTCTGAAAACATAGTTGATTTCAGCATGCAGAAGTATATGGGAATCAGGCATTTTTGTGCTTGGGACAAAAATCTTGTTAACCACTGATCAGAAAACTGATAAAGTACATCGGTACTCACTGTATCCAGCAACTAGTTCCGTTTCTGAATTCAATGTATAACCTGGGCCATTTGTCGTAGCTTCCTTACCTCAGATTAATTATATGTTTTAAAACCTCTTTCCGCACCTAAACTATGTCTACATTTATTATTTTCTCTTGTCACGCTAGAGTTTTATTGCCGCCCAATATGTTCATAAATAAATACTTATATGTTTAAGTAGCGTAAAGTAGGCGAGATCCCGAAAATAGGTAATTGTTAAAAAATCAATATCAACTATGGTTCTGACAGATGGTGTAATATTTCTAAGGTACAGTTACAGTTTTGTAGTAAATGCACCAGCGGCTAATATAATTTTTTTTTGTTTTAACGTAAATAAACATAAATAGTAAATAAGCAAGTTTTATTAAATGGGTTAAAAATAATTACTCAAGGAAAGTCTATGATTTGCAACCGATACATACTTTCTGCTAGTAATTTTTATTTGTCTTCAATTTCTTGTATTTGAAAATGTCGTCTCGTATAATACATATTTTAAAAGTTTAATTTAAACATATTATTACTTCTTATTAACTAACCCACTATTTAAAAACGAGGAATAGCATAGCATAGCAACTGTATCAAGATTGAAGTAAACGATGGTAACAAATTGACTTACATACATATCTGCCTTACGAAAGCTGATGCATTACTTGCAATTTAGAGTAAATATCGCTGGTATACCGAGTTTATTTAAGTCCAAAATGCCGCAGAGACTAATACACGAAATACGTCAAGTGAGTTAGTTGCGTTGAAACGAAATCCACCCTTTTAGTCGACATCAATTTGATTTCCTCCGGAACGGAGAAACCAGGGAAACGTTGTTTGCTTTCGGAAAGCGCTCTTCGCTTATATTAATAATGGCTGAAACAATTAGTTAAATATTAGACTGCATTACTTGGTCTGCGCTTCGTAATTAACTGTTGAATTAGTGATGGCGGAGTTATTAGGTTTTGTGCCTGGCGGACCGTCGCATCTGGTACCGTAGTAATCTTTTTGTTTCTTCTGTTGTTTCTGCGACGAACGAACTCACCGCCGGTTGTTTGAAGTAAGTTAAATTGGTTGGTATTAAATTATGGAGGAGGAAATATAATCTCGTGTAACACTTCTTGGAGACTTACGGGAATTGGTAGAATTACTTAAATGCTAATTTAAGTGCGTTAAATGTTTGCTCATATCGTTATAAAAATTCAATTTGCGATTATTCTAAAATAGTATTTATGGTTTGATTCAGTAACAAATAAACTGCATATCGCGAGTTCAGAAAGTCTTTACATCCCGGGTAGGTATAGATAGTGAAACGCTTGTTTGACTATATACCCAGCCAACAGACTGACGTGATAAAGACGTAGTTTAATGGTAATATGCTCATAAACGACGTCTTTTTTACGCCAGTCTCCGAGTTGAGTATTTAAATGCCATAAATTAGAATTTATACGAAGACTTGGCAAAATTGGGGTTCCGAATAAGTTAATAAGTCAGGTGAAAATGATCCTATGCCATTGGAATAACAGAACTTTGTTAGATGGAGACTTATCTGATCAATTCCCAATAAAAAAAAAAGGGTTAGGACAATGTGATCCAGTTTCAACCAACTCCAAAGCAAAAGAATGGGATTATCTTTTCATAATAAACGGCAATGTATTGCCTAGGCAGGTGTAATAGTTCTGCTATCAAGATTAAAAGATCGCTCGAAAAGACTTGCAAAAGGCTTGCATGGGAGACGAAAAAATACAAACTGGTGATAAATGAAGGAAATCCAAAATGTATGGAAATGCGAACGCAGGTATCAGAAGCAAATATAAATTTAATAATCGAAGTGGAAAAGAAGAAATATATATTTGAAAAAGTTAATCAGTTCGAGTATCCGATAACAAATGACGGTAAAGAAGGTAGTGAAATAAGCAAAAGAATTTTAAAAGGAAACAGAGCTGCGGGGTCATTAATGGGAATTCTAAAAGCAAGCAATATATATCCAAGCTCCGAATATACGAAACTGTATGGCCAATGGTGTTATATGCAAGCGAGACATGGACAGTGACTACACAAGAGGAAATAAAATTAGAAATAAAGGAGAAGAAAGGTTTTGGTGGAGACAAACTAGCAGAGGCGAACAATGGCGATGGCGAGCAAATAGACAAGTGATGGCCATGTTCGGGAAGTCAAAAATTACACAGAAAGCAAGATGGTCAAGGCATAAAATTTGAATGCCGGAACAAAGGCTGGTGAAAAGGAGGAGGTAAACGGGGAAGAGGTTTTCCAAAGAAACAATGGTTACAGATTAGAAGAGACGTGGTGGAGATAGTATTAAACGGTTGGAGAGAAAAGACCAAGGACAGGAAGAACTGGAGACTAGTTATAAAGAAGGTTGAAGAAAAGGCCTATATCGCTGGCAATCACACATTAGCTAGAATAGGTATTTATTATTGAACTATATTATAGACAATATTTAGTCCTGAACTACAAACACTTATAGCGATGTCTTATTTTCGCAATGGTCAACGAAAGAAATAAAGCAGAGGAAGATTCAACCATTTCTGTACGACGGCTTACAACAATTTAGTTTAGACAGGCGCTCTTCTTAAAGAAGGCCCTTAAATATTTACCTAACAAAATTACCCCCTGTGATTGGCCGATCACGCCGTTGGGAAGAAGATCGTTAAAGGGTTAAAGATTATTACCAAATTATTGAATATATAGAACATAAAAAAGTCTAAAACCGATCGCGAACTTACAATTGAGATTATTCTTAATGTAAGTTCGCGATCGGCGGCAACGACGAAAACTCGAAATCTCAACAACTGCTGCAAGTTCCAACGCTCCACGGAGGCGGGAACGGAATCCGCCTTCCTAAACGCAAGGAGCGATTAATTCAGTTTTAAAGTTAATTTATTTCTGTACACAAGTCCGGGCGCAGTACCTAATCACCTTAATTAAACGGGTCTGGTGCGCCATACGTCTCAGCTCTCTCACCTAGGGGCCACTCCGTGCGATTTTCTCCTTCCGCAGCCCGGGCAGAAGCGACCGGCGACGTAAATTCCCGGAAAACGAAGAGGTTACCGTGGTCGCGACGCCTTCCGCTACACCTCACTATTTCGGAGGTATCCTTGCCGCTATTCCGCTCGCCGCTGCAACTATTTCGGATTGATTGCGCTGCCAGATTAAAGTAATTGTGGCCAACTTCGACTATTACAGTTCTATTGTGCTATCCATTCTCGGGGAACAACTAGCCGCATTCTCTCGCCTTAACAACAATTAATTTATCTGTTTTAGAATGAATTGGTTGCCGTGAGGTAGGTAGATGGGAAGTGGGAAGGTAGGTGCGTACAGTGATTAGCTTATCTAATTAGATTTTCAGCGAAAAATCGCTCCATTAGGCAGGAGGAAAACAGAAATGGAGAAAAACATTTGCAAAGGAAAACACATTTTTTAATTAGAATATAAATCATCCGATTAATATATAGGCGTCCATCTATAATGTAAGTAATTTATGTATTAGCATTATTTTATAATTTTTTGGAATAGTTCTTTTCTTTTGTTTATCTTCCAAGCATTTTTATGAACTTGAATTCATAGTTTAAATTTTAGATTACAATATTTTCGAGAGTGTTTTAATATTACATAATCAGCATCAGCATCAGCATCTTTCAAATACTTTTTTTGACTTTCGCTAAAGTGAAAGCTGGATAATAGGGCGGGTGGGTCAGCCAATTCAAAACCCATTCCATCAATTCTTTGAGGTTGAATCATCAACCTCTGGTAAGTTTTCCGCAGCGGTTCTTAATGTAATATATTCCCGTCATACTTTTACCTTGTTCCAAATAATCTATCAGAATTATCTCATCTTTGTTCCAAGAAACTGAAGCAAGTATCTTCCCAGCTTACTTTTTAACACGAAATGTTTTGGGCCTTGGAGACCCAGTATGGAAACATTCTCTTTGGATGGCTCCCTAATCTAGGTCATAGTCATATACCCATGTTTCGTCCATAATAACAAGTCAGTCCAAAAAGTTTGAGAACTCTTCTTCACACTGGCGGTCGATTTCCATCGACGGCGTAATTCCAGCGCGCTTCTGATTCAAGCATTCAAGCATTGCGGAATCCATTCGCGATTTTTGTTATTAACACTATACTGAGTTTGCACATCAAATTGAAAAACAAGCAAAATTTCGTCATCATAAAGAGACATTATAGGTTAAAAAGTGGGAAAGTAAATCATCTCCATTCATTTGCGTATTGTGATTCTTTACTTTTGTGGTGGTAATATAGTGTAGAACAGTGGTTCCCCAACTTATTTATCCTACCGCCCCCTTTTTCAGAGAAAACAATACTCAGCGTCTTCTATCTACCTAATCCACCATCTATAAGCAGATAAACAGAAACCTATAGCAAGAAAATTCGTTCTTTCATGTACTATATACCTAGCTACGCCTGAAAACATAGTAAAGAAAGATGTAAATAAGACGCCTTGGAGCTGAAATTATAAAATTATTTATTACAACAACCATAGTTACATTATAATGTGAGAAAAATATGAGAATAAAAATTATGAGTAACATTAAAAATGATTCTAACGAGAAGAATGAACCTTGTGCGGTGCTATCATTGTATTAAACCTAGGCCCTACTTTTGCCAGCAGGCTGTAAAAAAGATTCAATACCCAAACTGGTATGTTCATTATGAAGATATCTTTAATTGGTTGCCACAAACGCAAGAATAGGTTTTTTAAAATATTAAATTCAGCTCGAAGTTCTAGATTTATTTCATTAAATATCTTAAACAGGTCTGTCAAATAAACTATGTTATTTTTGGAACCAATCAAGTTGGCTCATAAACCATAATATTTGTTTTGTAGAAGCTCTTGCACAGAGTTAAAAATATTATAAAACCGATTCAAACAAGCACCTTTTGATAGCCAACGAACTTTTGTATGAAGCAGCAAGCGTTGAATTCTTCATCGTTTTCAATAAAAAGTTCTATAAACAATCTGTCATTCAATCAATTGATTCTGATTTTGTTGATTGCTTTGACTACGTAATCTAATGGGCCTATCTAGGCATTCACTCAATTTTTTGGCAATTAATTGCTCACGATGGATGACACAGTGTGCAGCGAATGTGTTCGACATCGCTCGTTCCTATAGTGCCCTATTATCGCTGCAGCAACTGACTAGATGTCACTCAGGGGTATTTCCTTTTCTTTAAAAAAACTCTTCCAGTTCGTAAAATATCAATTCTCCTTTAGTATTCATTTGCAAATTATTATCAAATAATAATTATTGGCAAATTTGTTCTTCTTTTGTGGACCGTATATACGCGGTAAAAGTAAGGTTTCATTTCCCGGAAAACTTCTCAGTAATCTGTATGGCGGAACTGGCATGTTTTAAATACTCACATAATGAGTCTTCAACGCCTTGAGCCATTTCATCTTCTTGCACTATATTATTACTCAAAGAAATTTTATTGATAGTACGAAAGCTGGTAAGTGAGGTATAGTGCGGATACATCACTTACAGGTATAATTAGCTTTTCGCCAATAGTAGGACAAGGTAGCTTGAAACAATATAAAATAAAAATAAAAATACCCTTACCAGCTTAATGAGTGAAGAACTCATCAAGATATTATTACGTATTTCGGTAACTAAGTCGCCATCCTCAACAGAATCTACGAAGGAAAATAATATTAGACGTAGCACTATGGGGATATGCACCACACGAAACACCACATGAATAACATTTGAGTGTTATTCAAGTGGTGTTCTATGCGGTGTAGGTGTATCTCGTGTATAACCTGATATCTGAAGTTGGCTGGGGCGCAACCGTCTTTTGCATATGAGCGAAAACACGGCCAACTTCCCTTTGTACTGAGCCCCTTATTTATGCCCTCGTCGCTGGCATCGGGGTTTGTGCACTGGTGCGGTAGAAGGTGGGCAGCAAGGGGGCGCGCGGCTCGGCAGGCGGTTGTACTCCGTCGACTGTCCTCGGTACGAAACAGTCTCCGGCCGACGGCTGTTTCCGTCTGTCTTTTGATCATCGTGATGAATACCATACACACGCGCATATCTTAACAGTCCTTAACACTATTTTAATCATATCAATAATTTTTGATTTCTCACTAATACTGAGCAGTTCACGTTTTCTCGTCATTTTAGAAGCCATTTTAAAATAATTTACACGTTGCTTACTTGTATTTAAACGAATTTATTAAATATGATTACAGACAAGCACTGTCTTCTAAACGAACAATTCTAAAAGAACTGGCAAAATTAACAAAGGCATTTATTCAAGTACATGTATGTATGTATGTTTTATTGATAAATTTTGAGTAAATATCAATGTCAAAAAAGTGAAAGTACCTGTAATTATCATTACGTTCTAAGAGTCTTTTTCATTTGAGAGTTGGGCACTCTGTTGTGACGTATATTTTTCTTGTTAAATAATGGATTTTTTTAATAACTATTTATTTTTTTTTTAGTTTTGAAAATGAGACATTACTATTGTATTTGAAAATATTGATGTGGAACTCATACTTATCTGTATTTTATTAGATTTATATTGGTACAGCATGATAATGAATTTTCTGTGGATATCAATGTTGTTACCGAGTAAAAGATCAACACGGTTGAAAGCGAACAAAATCCGGTATGTATACAACTTTTTCCGTCCGCCTCAACCAGCCGTACGTCGGCAGCAGTGTGGTATTCATTTTTGCGATTTCGCGCTACTAAGAATAACCTGCGGACCCCTTAAAACGCATCCACTCCGCCTGGTTTCTTCAAAGCGAAACCCATAAATGATTATTTAAACGTAACGACAAACTAAAGAATAACGAATGTAACGGCTCTGCAACGTGCTTTTAAAAATTCTAGCAATTAAGTTTCGAAACATATAACGCGTCGTTTTTAAGAGTTTAAGACAGGAAACATTTAAAATAATACATCTATTCATTAAAACTCCCTCGGCCGTTCCTCACGACCGATGTTTAAAAATATAATATTTTAATATAAAGGTTAATTTCTAGCGAGCGTGGCGACACTCTTTGAAGCACGCCCGAGGCCGTAACTAAAGGAGAACACATGGATGAATGGTCAACAAGACGCGCATTGTTTAAACAATTGACGATCGGAGCCCCGACGGACGGTGGGTAATTTGCTAGTATTTTTGACGCTGTGAGGTCGGCCAGACTGGAACTAATGTCACTAAATGTCGTACACATGTGTGACTAACGTCTTATTCGAAACAGATACGCTAATGTCTCGTTTTAGATAGGCCGTTGCGCGTTTCGGTCTTTGATCGCGTATTTCGGTGTACCGTCGAATGAGAGTAAAAAGTTGACGCGTACGTGCCACATAGTCGTGTTTAGATTTCTACTTGCTTAATTGCGGCGGTATTCGAGCCGGAGGTAATTCGATAACATTCGCCAAATAAGAGAAGCAAGTGCTGACTTCTACAGAATTTTTCTATTTTCGCCGTGTCTGTTTCGCTTTCGGTGGCGTAAAAAACGCTTTGAAATTAATTATTAATGACCTCGGAGAAACGAATTTGCACGCAAGTAAAAATATCCGACAAACCATTCTTTTGTCGAATCTTAAATGCGCCTACTGAATCACATACGCCGTTAGTAAAGAACTAATTGACTCTTACGGTTTTGATAGCTGCTTTTTCAGAATACTTTATCTTTATTTCCAAATAAACAACTCTTTATATCAAGTAAAAGTTAAACTAAAAATTCCCTTGTTATATTAAAATTGTTACAATGGAAGACAGTTTGTTGCTTGTCTTCCACTGTAAGAATTTTTATTCGTTGTAATTAATTTGACCTGCTCTGATCCTGCTGAGGATGGCAACTTAGTTGCCGAAATACGTATCTGGAGTTCTTCACTGAACAAGGTGGTAAAGGAATTTTTACTATAGATCGTCTCGACCTCCGTATGCAGTATGGGATATAATGGCAACTTTTATCTCTTACTATCCTTAGTTGCTCTCATTAGCGCTATCTTCACTTCCGATTGCTATGTTGCAACATATTTACGTATGTCTGTCTATTACCGTCAAATGCTGTCAATCGTTATCGTCGTATTTAATATTTTTAGTTAAATTCCACGTTAATTTGTTGGTATATAGTTGTACAAATCGTTCTTTTCAGAACGCTTCCATCTTTCTCGAGCGTGCACGGGGTAATATCGATATTTTTCCTGATTTTTAGAAATTTTATAACCTATACATTGAATTACAGTTTTCACTGCATTATTGGAGCCTGTAGGGAGAAAACGGGGTAAGGGAGAAAAATTTGGCCTGAAGGAAAAGTGAACGGGAGTGTTGCCGTTCAAGATGCAATTAAAGCTTTGGGTTGCTCAGGGCGTACGATATATAATATAAAACAGGAGCAACAAACTGGTTCATTATCAAGTCCAAAAAAACCCAAGAAAAGGAAAGGCATACA
>JARFOC010060092.1:0-18194 GCA_031763485.1 Osmoderma eremita | reverse complement strand
CTTTTACGTCCTACTTTTTTAAATTCGAAACCCATATCGTGTAACAATCTATGTAAAGTTACTCGACTGAAGTTAGGCAGATCATCATCAGCATTGACAGCAGCAAGAATTGCATTTAATGTAGGGGACACATTCTGTATAAAACAACTATGCACATTACGTCGAATAGGTGTTTGCGTATTCTCATCATATGTTTGTAATCGGTCATTTAGTTGTATGCCTTTCCTTTTCTTGGGTTTTTTTGGATTCGATAGTAAACCAGTTTGTTGCTCCTGTTTTATATTATATATTGTACGCTCTGAACATCCCATAGCTTTACTTGCTTCTTGAACGGCAGCACTCACATTCATAGTTTTATTAAACATTTGCAATCATACACTTCTCTTTCAGGCTAAAGTTTTCTTCCTTACGCCGTTTTCTTCCTACAGGTTCCATTAATGCAGTGAAAACTGTAATTAAATGTATAGGTTATAAAATTTATAAAAATCAATAGAGATATCCATATTACCTTGTGCACGCTTAAAAAAGATGGAAGCGTTCTTTAAAAGAACGATTTGTACAACTATATATAAACAAATTAACGTGGAATTTAACTAAAAATATTTTAAAACTACGAAGATGACGATTACCAGCAGTTGACGGTAATAGACAGATAGATATGTACTTTGCCGACGCCGACATATGTAAATAAGTTGCAACATAGCAATCGTGAAGATAGCGCTAATGACAGCAGCTAAGGATAGTAAGAGATAAAAGTTGCTATTATATCCCATACTGCACACGGAGGTTGAGACGACCTATGGCGTCCCCTAGCTGAATTACATTGTACCTACCAGGCATGAAACAGTGACTGGCAAATAACGCGGCATGAGAGTTCGGTCCTCGTAGTTTGGGAATAAGCGTCGCGTTATCCTCTCCAACGCCCATGCATATGTACCGTACGCATAGTTCTTATTTTTCTAGTTTCAACTAACGGAGTTCTTATGTTAATTTCACGTCGTACCACCGTAATTTCTATAGCCAGGTCGATTCCTAACATACGGTATAACGCCTGCAATTCTTTTCATTGTAAAGTGTTTAATTTGATTTTCACCTTTTTCTTATATTATAGTAATGGAAGTAAAGTGTTTTTCCTTTTTTAAACCTAATATTTTCTGTCACATTCAATAAGATCATAAGAATAAATTGACAAACATAAACGGATACGTATAACTTTTTTTGTCATATGAACATAAATGAAAAGGTAAAAGAGAAGGAAAAACAAAACATTTCTTTTAACCATATAAGTTATTTATTTGTACAAATTACACGAGATAATAAAGTTTGAATATATAACCTAAAATTGTTTACCTCCACATTGGACGTACATATGTATACATATTGTATATACAACCACGAGCAGTACATACGCACTTCCTAATATAGGTTGATTTATAATTTATCTAGGGAGGAAGTTCTGGTCCAGTTTCCTATGCACCCAAGAAACAACAGAAAAACTTTCCCCAACCGCAAGATTTTAGATATTAGATTACCTAGTTTTCAAAGAAATGGAGTTTTGTGATAGGTTTTTTTTTATACAGGGACCGGCATAAAATTCGGACATATGGATTTTTTCTTATTATTCAGATATTGCAATTTTTTTTTGGGGTATCAATCCAGCATGCTTAATGATTCAAAAAATTATTTTGGTATATGTCACGTAACCACCGATATGGGGACAAATTTAAAATCTGTACTATGAAACGTCAGAAAGTGAAGTTAAATGAGATGATATCCAAAAGCGTTATTTGAGAAACTTAGTTAGATTTAGCTCTGAGACAATAGTAAATTTTTGAAAACATTTGAATAAATTACATATTTTTCTTTTGTATTGGTCAATTCCCTGAACACGATTGATACTGTAACCATTCTTTCAATACTCCTAAATCTTAGAACGGAAACAAAACATTCCTTTAACACCTTAATAAGTGAACGCTAGATACGTATTCATCCGCAGTAGTACCGTGGAAAGCTTGTTTCACTGAACTAAGGTAGTCTGTTGACATGCCGTGACCTGTTTGTGAAATATACTATAACATAAATATGTCAATATAAATATAAATCCAAGACACTGGTGAAACCTGCTTTATTAAATGAAGGTCTGAAATACATCAAAGAAAGAAGATTTCTGCCAATAGCCGGCACGTGTGATCTCAGAGGTATATGTATATATTTTTTTAAATATATTTTTTGTATACTTCATTGTCTGAAATACAGCCTACCAGACTGCAAAATAACAACAGATGAGATAATTGACGATATCGAAACCTCCATCAAAAGATTTAATGATTCTCGG
Source organism: Osmoderma eremita (assembly GCA_031763485.1). NCBI lineage: Eukaryota > Metazoa > Arthropoda > Insecta > Coleoptera > Scarabaeidae > Osmoderma > Osmoderma eremita. The sequence continues at coordinate 15,859 of JARFOC010060092.1, read as the reverse complement.
AAATGAAGAAGAGAGGCTTGCAAGTACCCAGGCTAAAGAAAATCGAAATCACTTCAAAACATATAAAGAATAGGATACGATGGCTTAAAATAGTAAATATAAAAATACCCTTACTACCTTGATGAGCGAAGAACTCCAGATACGTATTTCGGCAACTAAGTTGCCATCCTCAGCAGAATCACTGAAGGAGAATAATGTTAGATGCAGCACTCTGGGAGATATGCACTACACAGAACACCACTTGAATAAAACTTATCACTTCAAAAGATGCAAGACTACTAGCGAGTTTAGAATTATTAAAAATCTCGAATTAGAAAACTGCTTTTACTTAAAAGCAGGGAAAGGCAATAACTTAGTATTTTTAAACAAAAAGGATTATTACAGGAGAGGTAACGAAATGACTGCAGATGGTTCTTATGTACAATTAAACAAAACTCCTGTTCCAAAAATGATTCGTTAAAAAGAAGAAGTTCTTAAAAATTGTCCAGAATTAGTAACATCAGCCCTTAAATTCAGATTAAACGTGCCTAATCCAGCAATACCTGGAATGTACTATTTACTAAAATTCACAAACCGGGTAACTCGATAAGATCAATTGTATTTCGTATTAACTAACAACTGTCAATTTGCCAAGCCTTTTGACACAAGTATCAATATGCTTAGCAAATTAATTTAAAAGCTTATCCGTCAAACCAGAAAGCTTTTCAGTAGAAAACTTACTAGAGTATATAAACAAAATCAAAAATCATAGATTAAAGGACAGTGAGATTTTAGTTATATTTGATGTTAGTTCATTCGATCATTGATTCGGAAGATCTGTTAGCAAAGAATAATTTGGATAGTAGAAGAACTCATGAATAGATCAAGTTACCAGGCTGTGCATATTGCGCAACAATTTTCAGATAGAAAACAAGAGAAGAGCAACAGCGCACATCAAAGCGTAACACTTTATTTCTATTTATCGCCAATTTATTGATGAGTAATTTTGAAGTTAAATTTAGAAACACTTCCAAATCTTTCCCGAGTGTTTGGATTACATATGTACATAATGTTTTTGCCACGTTTGATACAAATTCCTGTAACTTAAGCAAGTTCATAGATGAGGTTAATTCAAAACCATCAATTTTACATTAGAAACAGGGAATAATAATGAATTTCCATTTTTAGATACCTTAGTAATTGAAAATAAAGTTAGAAATCGACATATACAGGAAGAAAACCAATTTATAACAGCATATTCAAATTATTACTATCAGCACAGAGTAGCTAGCTTTCATTTTCTAGTTAATCGCTTGTTAAATTTTCACCTGACAAAGGACATGCCCCCAGAAGTATATGATAAAGAATCTAGCCAACAAACACAAACAAAAATAGTTGGTTAAAAACTTGATACCTCAAAGCTATCAAGGCAGTCAATTTGTTAAACCACTACATCATAAATCCACTATGAATCTGTTTAAAAAATTAAAAGACCATAATTGCAAAACAAATAACCTTTTGGGAAATGCCAAAGATAAAATTGAGCTACACCAGAAATAAAGAATTTATGAAATTGATTGTTAGGAGTATAATGTGTAATATACCGGGCAAGCAAGAGGACCAATTTTAACGCGTTTTAAAGAAAACATTGCTCATTTTTAGAGTCTAGGTCTTTCCACCATATTTTACAAATAGGTCAAAGCATATCAACAGACAATCTTAAGTTAGTGAACAACAACAATTACTGAATTAATCCAAAGAGTTCGCATAAGTGTTCGCATAATGCGGGATCGGTCCTATGGCGGAATTCATAACATAGTCCTTAATCTTATGAGTATATATACTCTCATAACTATCCAATTGGAAAAAAGAAGAATTGGATAGTTATGAGAGTATATATATTCATGAGATTAAGGACAATGTTATGAATTCCGATAAAGACTCATCCCTCCCTCTATGTAACTTATGCGAACTCTTTGGATAAATTAAGTAATCATTAAGGTGATGAGGGTTTTTTTCTGTTTTAGTTCTACTGCCTCAAGCCACCGTATCCTATTACGTCGTTATAAATCTGAGTAGCAGGTTTTCAGCAGGAGAGTTGCTATTGCAAAAGGTTGTAACCACTAGCAATACATAAATTGTACAAATATATTTGTTACAAACATCACCACCATAATTTTTTTTCAATAATCGTAAAACTGTCTTCGGCTATGATATGGTAATATTTAGAATAGTTTTTAAATGTCATAAAAGCAAGGTTATTAAAAAAAGGTATTTATTGAAAAACAGATGTAACACATCCAATAAAAATGTTTGTTAATTACTTTAAATAAAAATGTTTCCACAATTTTTGTATTGCTACTTGATACAATGCATTGCAACAGTAACCGTCCTGCTGAGAATCTACATTTTAGATTTAACTCTGATATTTATGGGAGAATTCAGAAAGGATTTCAGTATGTACCATAATCAGAGGTTTTACTTTATGTGATCTACCAAAAAACGAAAGAAATGATTATGATTTATAAGAAGATATTTAAAAAATTAGATTTTTTATTTTACATTTTGTAAAATGTTAAGTATTTGCACATAGTCTCGAAATTGAGGGCATTAGTGCTGACGTCAAAAAATGGCAACGCTGTGAAAATTTTTCCAAACAAAACAACCTACATGACCTCGCATTCTGCTCACGTTGTTCGACTTCCTTTAAAAGTGCTTTATTTCTAAATTTGTGTGCAGCTTGTATGGTATCGTGTTTCTTTTTTGTCTTATTAACAAATCTGTGATGTATTTTGCTTGTAATCACCAAGCAAAACACACCAAAGAACTCTGAGGTAAAGAAATAAATTGAATAATGCTGTATTGTATACACACGGTGATGGATATAGAAGGATGTCATAATAATAAATTTATATTGTATATATATATTGATCGACAGCATCTGTGCCAACCAGCAGTCACTAATTTATAGCTGCGACTAACATGATAAATACCAGAACGTTGAACTACTACACAAGAGGAAGAAGTTATATATGCAAATACGTACAGACATTATCTTATATTGTGTTACCATTACGCTGTAAATAGTAGAATAATGTTTTGTTATGAAATGGCTAAATAAAAGTTTTCCTTTTATTAAGTATTTTAATCACGTGTATGTATTACATTGTTTTTCACTCAAAAAATATAACAAATACATTATATTTTAATTATCGCAACTTCCTCCATCAATCCGGTAAGAGATGTACCGAGATATGGAACAGCCTCGTCAAAAGCTTTAAAATCTTCAACTTCTTGTTCCGATAGATTCCTATCAGTTTGCTCAGTATTCCTTGCTTGGATACATTTCTTCTATAGTTTGTATTGTATTAAACTGGGCTTTGGGGCATTCTACGAACATGTCTTATTAGTGACTGATATATTATGGTATGCAAATGTTGCCCTATGGTGACATAATGCAGCCTTTTTGGTCATGTACAGTGTGTACTTGCAATATTAGTATTTTCAGTGAGTTTAATCTGAAAACAATAAATTTTACGTGTAGCTGTTGCAAATTATGAAAAGTGATTGTACTTACTTCTTTATTGTGGGAGCATTGCCTCATATTTGCTTTACCTGTGCCCCTAATAATCTTTAATAATAATATTATGCCGTAATATGCAGTTATATTGTTAGAAAACCAGGAAAATTACAACTTGCAATCAACTAAGCAATCAATTTCAGAGGAATAATGATTATCAGCTGGTTATGTTTGAAGTAATTTGTTTTGTTTGGAAAAGAACATGGCGCGTTGCCATGCCAACTGGGTTTTGTGACGACACATTAATGTGGTCAATTGAATCCTAAGCAACTTTTTCTAATAACTTCTTTGATGAAATTTAACCTCACTTTTTCACGTTTCATACTATAGTTTTTAAATACACCGCCATGCCAATGGTCGCGTGACATATTCCAAAATACGTTTTTGAGCTATTAGAGATGCTGACTCGATCCCCCAAAAATATTTTTACAATATCTTAATAAAAAGAAATCCCATATATTGCGAATTTTATGCCGGTTACTGTATAACTCGTTTAAAAAGAATAGTTTTTACTATAATACAAATAGCTGTTCGATGTGTTTAGAGCTGCTCTTCATAATTACACAAATATTTAAAATAAACGTTTGAGATTTTTCCCGGCATTTCCGACAAGATTAAAATCTAGTCGCTCAGGTAACCTTTGAACTTGCGATCAATAGTAACTTATCTCATGCAAGCCCTGGCGTATTGAAGGAACTTAAGGGAACTAGATTATTCATATAACTATACAGCCCAGCGTCCAATTTTCCAACAAAAGCACTTCTTTCATCTGGTATTAAATGCGGTTACCTGAAAAACATTAGGGCTTTGCAAGATATAAAATTTTTGATATAAATTACTTTCATTATACAAGAATTTGTTTGTTGATGATTTCATATTTTTATTCGAAAAAAAGTTTGTTGGATTATACCTAATAGTGAACACGCCTTCAGATAAAAATTCGGCAAAAACCGAAAAAGATTTTTTCTAGATTCATACAATTATGTATTTTATTTCGTAATTTTGCAATAAATTCATTTTCACTGGAAAAAAATACAGGGCGTCGTTGTTTACAATATAAAATCTCAGCAAAGACATTGGGTCTGACAATTTTTCATATTTTCCATCTGATTCATGACATAAAATTTAAATGACCGGTGACGGCCAGCTACTTAAGGCCGAATAATATTTTCAGGAATAATTTATTTTTGTGCGAACAGCATAACACCGAACATACTCTAATATACAAATAAAACGTAGCAATATCAACAGAAAACAGTCTTAAAGAATCTTTGTTCTCAAAAGAAATTTCAAGGCAGTCCCCTTATCATTGCTTAGCACGGCAGAATTCAAAGCGGCCACAAACTTAAGACCGATAACAATTGCAGACAATAAACAATAAACCACACACGTGTCTCTACTTGGTAAAAATGCCTAAATATACAAAATATTGGAATCAGTGTATGAAAATGACAGCAGAGGGTGCAAATTAAATTATTAAGGGACGAAGGATACTCGTTTTCGGTTTTGCACAAGGATTGAATATTTCAAAAACTGTATGCGTATAAGCAATCCAATTCATAAATAAAACAAACTCAACCGATAATGTACCCACAACACGCAGAAATCGAAGAACTACTGTGCAAGAAGACAGAATTTTGCATCGTATTTCGGAAGCTGACTGTCATAAAATAGCTGCCCAGGTTTTACATGAAGCTGATCCAGATATCGGAATCGGATATCCGAACAGTCCGAAGAATGAATTTAATTTAGGGGGAAGAGCAGCACGTAAGATACCTTTAATATCCGAACGTAATCGAAAGATGCGTTTAAAATTTGCAAAGGATCATCGCCACTGGACTTTAGAGCAATGGGGAAAAGTGATTTTCACAGATGAATCGAAGTTTAACAGACTTGGCTCTGATGGTAAATCGTATGTTCGAAGACGCGTCAATGAAGCTTACTCCAGTAAATGCATAAAACCAATTGTGAAAGGCGGAGGAGGTTCTGTGAATATTTGGTGTGACATGACTCTAGAAGGCATTGGTCCCATTCATCGAATTAACGGCATCATGGATCAATATGTGTACGTGAACATAGTGAACGACATTCGTTTACCATTTGCCAATGGTCATCTGCCTATCGATTGGGTGTTACAAGCCGACAATGACCAAAAACAGACCGCACGCAGAATGAAAGCATTTTTAAATAGCCACTCTGTAAATATTTTGCGATGTCCTTCGCAGTTACCAGATCTCAATCCGACTGAGATGTTGTGGATTGATATCGATAAACATATTAAAAGAAAAAAACCAACAAATTTGCAGCAACTCTATGCCACTATTGAAGAACGTTGGCGGGCTATTAAGAACGTTGGGCAGGTACGTTGTTAATAGGGTTGTTACAACGGCCATGTGAAAAAGTCATCCATCAAAAGGGAAGATGAATGTGTTATTAATTAAAAAGTTTTAAAATATCCTAATGAACTTATTTTCCTTAGGAAGATTATAAAAAGTAGAAGTGGTCTTAAGTACGTGTCCGGGAAAAATCCAGTTATATTTACTAACACGTATTATAATATGTATTGCATTAGAAAGAGAATTGTTTTGGTTTTATGTTACACTATGTTTAACCTGTTTGTAAAATAAATTTAAAGATTTAGTAATAAAATATTCCAAAGTTAGATTTGTTTTATTCCCAAAATTATTATCGGTCTTGAGTAGCTGGCCGCCAGTGTGTTTTACACATCTTTGGGCACAATGTAGTAATTTTATAACAATTTTTATAACATGTTCAAAAACGAATTGGTGATGTTTGTTGTGTTTAACGGAGAGTTTTTTTCAATACTTCATACCAAATTTGTTTCGTCAGGATTTTGCTCAATTAACTTTAAATTCTTTTGAACCTATTCTATAAATTGTTTGTTACCTTAAGACTGAATTATGTACTATACCAAATTATTACCCATTTTCCCCTTAGTACTCTAACTTTTATGGTATTTGTTGCCGATAAGTGATCTTTATCTTTCAAACACCTATAATACATTCACTGTAATTATCCAAAATACAGTTTATGTTTTGTACACAACTTGATTGTTTACCGGTCCCATTTAAATATCTACATTATGTTAATTATAATATAAATGTGCATGCAGTGCAGGTTTCATGTTATTTCGGGACCCTGATATATTAAATCACTTTGATATTGGTTTAATTTAATAATTCACATGTAATTTTATCAGGTGCATTATTAAGTAAAAATAGTAAGTCAAAGCCACATTTAGTTAGTTGTAAAAAAGCGAACTCTAATATAGGTTCTGATCGGGAAAGGCTACTGTTTAATTTCTCACCACCCGTGTCTGATTTCCAGCGGTAGTGTATTTAGGATTGAAAGTTCGGACGAAATCCTAAACTGCCTCCAGCGACACCGAAGATGATTAATTTGAGGAAGAGAGTAATCCGATATTTCAAAGAATATAAGAAATTGTAGAGAAAAGAGTACCTAAATTGTGGTCATCAAATGTCCCTAATATCTCCATCCGTACACAGGTTTCTTGAACTATACCGTTAGCCATACAGTAGGTTCGATCCGGAAATTGACTCCATTAGTGTGTAGTCACAAAACTCAGTTGACATGGCAGCGCGCCATTTTATTTTCGGAACCTAAGAGACTACATAACCATCATAATTATTGTGGTTTTGAAACTAGTTGCTTGATTCTTAGCGGGTTCTTATTTTCTGGATTTTATACTAATATAACTGCGTGTTATTGACGATTATTACAGAATATTATAACCGCTGCTAAAGCAAGTATGAGGGAACGCTCCAACAATATAAAAGTAAGACAAAAGTAAGACGGACATAAGTTACAACAACACATGTAAAATATATTGTTTTCAGATTAATCCTATTGAAAATTATAATATTGAAAGTCTACATTGCACATGACCGAAAGGAGTACATTAATGTCACCATAGAATTAGCCTGGTATATTTGTATACCATAATATATCAGTCAATAATAAGACATGTTCGTGGAATGCCCCGAAGCCGTTTATAACTACCACAAACCACCGCAGTGGTAGGAGCGCTAGACATCTGTGTAGGATGTCGGGGTTCGAATCTCCGTTCCGGCAACCGATTTTTCCATAGATCTGTTGCAGCACGGGTGGTCGGTACCCCTTCCGGTATCCGTCAGTGTGGAGGATAGATCAACACTGCTACCCTCTACGGCGAGGAGAGGCAGTAACAAGCTATACACTTCACAACACACACACACGTACACAAACCTAATGTAGGGTGGCACAATAGGCCTCAATGCCGCAGTGTTAAACCTCTGCATTAGGATACAAACAACAACAACCACAAATCACAGAAGAAATGTATCAAAGTAAAGAATACCGAGCAACTGATAGGAATCTATCGAAACAAGAAATTGAAGATTTTAAAGGGAAGCTAAAGGTTTTTGTTGATGTTCTTGGAATTCTTGGTTCAACTGCCGATGGAATGGTGAAGAAAGTTACGACAATCAAAAATGTACTTGACATGTATTTGTATTTGTATCTCTGAGGTGGATGTTTTGGAAAGTATCAGATATTTGAAGTCCAAGAATACCTATAGTCGCGACGGGATTCCCAGTACGTTAATTCATAAGTGTGCAACCATTCTGACTAAACCTCTTACCATAATTTTTAATTTATGTATACCTACCAATAATTTCCCAGAATTATGGAAAGTAGGTCGGGTAATAATAAATATCATTAATTATAGACCGATTTGTATTTTACTTAATTTTGCAAAGATGTTTGCACCTTCTCTTCGTCATTGGAAGATCAACAATTACTAATTTAGCTAATATTGCGCAGTTTATAAGTACAGCTATAGATAACAGACAACAAGTGGATCACACAGATCTATCAAAAGCATTTGATGTAATTGATCATGCGTTATTAATTTAAAAAACTAGCATATTTTGGTTTTTCTGACGGATTTACGAAGCTAATTGAGTCCTATCTTGAGAAAAGATACAATTATATCAGTTACAACGGTTATTCTTCCGGGATGTTTAAAGTCTGTACTGGTGTACCACAAGGCTGTAACCTGGAACCCCTGCTGTTTAACATCTTTTTTAATGATTTGTTGTTATCGCTGAACTGTGACGTTCTGGCATATGCATATGACCTAAAAATCTACAGAATAGTTAATAGCTATGTCGACACTCGCAGTCTGCTAACAGTCTCACTTTTGTGCATAATTGGTGTGTGGGAAATGGTTTAAAACGCAATACTGAGAAATGCTTCGTCGTGTCATATACTAAATCTAAGGACCCTATCCTCGCTTACTATACTATTAATAACGTAGGCTTATCACGAAAAAGTGAGATTATTGACCTGGGTGTGATGTTTGACAGCCAACTCAATTTTACACAGCATATACTCTCAGTTTGTAGTGAAGCTAATAGACTGTTAGGTTTTCTGATTAGGTCATGTCGTGGCTTCACTTATATAGCGTGACTAAAGGTGGTATACTATGCACTGGTGAGGAGTAAGATGGAGTATGCCTCAGTAGTGTGGTACTCTATCTTTACTTACATGAATCTAACATTGGAGCGGGTACAGAAGATTTCTCAAATATTTGTTGTTTAAGTTGGATGGCATTTACCCTCCAAGAGGGTTAGATTATTGTCATCTACTACAAAGACATACCATAGCGATATATCTAGCTACTAGATTAGATATAGTGGTCGCTATCTGCTTAATGTTTTACATAATAAAATCGACTACCCGTACCTGCTATCACAGCTACAGCTCGTTGTGCCGGAATATAATATTCGATCCGTGGAAACCTTCCGTCCACCGAGATATAAAACAAGTGTACTACGCAAAGCGCCAGTATCACATATGGTACCAACTATTAACAATTTTTATCCGGATCCTCTCCTCTAGGTTACTTTTATGTTTATGTTTAATTCTCTTTTTTTATTTCAAATATAATAAACTTGTAATTTCATTATTTGCACTACTTTTACGATTGTTCCAATTTTGTAATATGTTATCCTGTAAATAGTTACTGTACTATTGGATAATAAAGTATATATTATTATTATATTCATTTGTGTTTTCCTTATTACTCCTGTTTTTTTGTTGTTTTATTTCCAAGTAATGATATTAATACACATATCGATGCAATATATTCCTTACCACCTTTATTAAAGTGGCAGCTATAAATTAGTGGCCACAGAATTTGCTGTTGTTCAGTACGCATATAATAGGATTTTATTAATTGTTATTTTTACATCTTTTTATGTCAGTATGCATACAATACAGCATTAATGCATTTATTTCTTAATTTAGTGTTTTTTGAAAACGTAAAATATTTGCGCTTTTTCTATAGTGATTACAACCAAAGCACATCACCATTTTCATAATAAGATAGCGGTACAAAAAAGAAACACGACACGACACCAGGTGTACACGAATTTAGAACTAAAGGAAGCCGAACAACGTGATATTATGTAGGCTGCTTTGTTTGGAAAAGTTTCGCAGTATTGCCATTTTTTCACGTCAGGACTAATGCTCCTAATTGGCAATTGTATCTCCATAAACTTGTAGCTTAATTAAATCGAGCGTAGTTGGACATATCCATAACTTGAGGGATAGCACCAAGATCGGCTGTACGCGATCGATATTAGCAGGGATTGCTGGGAGTGTGCTGGTGTGACGATGCAATATTACTGATAAGCATGCTGTATCATGTATTATCGACGACGCGCCAATCGAACTAAAAGGGACAGACAAATTGCACTTTACCACAGTTCCCAAGAATTCTTTTAAAAGTAAAGTTAAAGATAAAGTAGTTAAAGATCTTTTGGCACAAATTGAAATTAAATGGAATAAAGTGAAATGTTATCAACATCGAATGTCAAAATCCATACACATTTTGTCTAGTTGGTTACATCTGATTTTAACAAATTAAGTTCAAGTCTAGCCGTTGCCAGTTCCAATAACTGGATAGGTCAAGGAGTATGGTCGTGATTGTAATCAGAGGAATATTACAGAGATGTGGGTGCCCGAAAGGCAAAAAATGAGTTTGACATAAAATAGTCGCTTCCAAAAGACCTTTTTACGAAATAATAAGCAAATGTAAACTCTTATATTTTATTACATGCATGAGACAAATCCGCCCGCCTAACTTGAAAACATTAGCAGTGACACATACTGAATTAAGTTCTCTTAGCGCTATAGCGACAGAATGTTATAGGTTTTATTTATCACAAAATATTAGCCGTTCACGAATTAACAAGATGATATTGATTAAAGCTTACAAGAGCAGGGGTGTTGTAATTATTTTGTGATAGGGCAGCAACCTCTTCATATTTTCAAGGTTATATTATGTACGGATTTATGTAAATAGGCTTTCCCGACGGATATTCCAAAGGCGACTCTTCGTTTCTCGAATTAAAAATAAATTGAAAGTGGGAGAATTTATTTTACGTTGTCACGTAATAGATTTACATTGAAGTTAGGGGAAATTTTCATCTTAATGTTAAAGAGAGCAAATAAGAATATAATACGCAACATCTTCAAATACGGTTATGGGCAATTATGAACCTACTGAGCTGACATGTTTTCTCTAAATTGTTCTTTGGTACGCATAATATTATTATTGATAATCAGCAAGGTTTGCCAAAAAAAAAAAATTGATCTACAGTCACTCCTTTTATTTATTTTTATAATGCTATGATACAAGGTATTGAAGGGCAGGGAACAGTCCATGGAATATTCTGTGATCTACAAAAGACGTTTGACTATGTACAACACAATAAAGTAACCTAGAAATATACTTATGGGATGGACAGCACCTCTAAGAGAACACCGGCAAACCGCACATCGCCTTTTCGATGAAACTGCACACACTGAACGAGTACCTTTTTATAAGAACACCATTTTCTGTTTCTACCCAATCTCCCGATTTCGGAGTATAGTATATCAGAAGTCTTTTTTTCGTGCAGTGTAAATTTTCAGTTTAGCACAATGGCAGCGATTAATATAGCTAATGTGTTGAACATGTTACTTGCAACGTTTCAAGTAGCCAACATCGCAATAATTCGTTTGACGCCTGAAGAACTTGAGTTGCATGATGCGTTGAATGATTAGTAAGTGCTCAACAAGAAAACATGTTCCCTTTTGAATATGTAACAGGATTGGAATTTGAACTATTAGAAGAACGACATGAAGCGCAATTTGTGGAAGATGCAGATGTGAGATGAAGAAGACAATTATGAAAGTATTGCAGGTATGTCTGAAGAAAGAGGCAGTGTTGTTGACCTGGATTACAAAATTAAAACTCTAGAATACTGGAAAAATGGTAAAACCAAGCGACGTTCTCAAAACCATGAAACATCATTTCAGAAAGGTTAAATCGCTACGGCAGTTACATAGATGGGAAAAAAAGTATTAACATAGGTGGCAAGTATACCGATAAACTACGGTTTATTTTAGAATACGTTCTTCCCCGAGATTCTTCGACGTCTTGAAATACTCGTGGTATAATAGTGGATACGTGGATGAAAGGCCGGGATCATTTAAAACTCCTGTAGATTTTTGTTTTTCAAAATATGCAGAATGTGCGCCCTAGTGTAGTATTTGTAAAAAAAAAATACTTGTGTTTTGAACACTTTTATACTGACTACCATTACTTCAATAATTACATAGCATAATTGCTATATTTATAATTATAATATCAATGTTCAACATGTTAGTTATATTAATATTGCTCTATAGAATATCATGCCGAACTGTAAATTCAATCTTCACAAATGAATGCTCCTCACACATTATTTGACACGGCCGTCTATGGTAATTGCCAACGTTATCAAACGTTATCGAAATAATAAATAATTTCTAAATAAATATTAATGTATTTATAACAATAATAATCAATGACAAGTAATGTTTCATTCATCTTTTATTAATTATCATAATAATTATTAACTGTCTATATTTACTAATACAGCACCGTTTTCTACATAAAACCGACTTTATTTGTGAAAAATAAAAATAAAAAAAATTCACAAAAATGTGGGGTACCAGGTCTCCCATTATTAATTTTCCCGAAAATAATTCGCGTCATCTTTAGGACCGTGTAACATACAAAAAAGAAGAAATCTGTTGTAGTTTCCGAGATATTTACAAAAATTAAAAATCGTTCAAATCTTTGGGAGGGCTGTACCCCGTAATAGGGGGATTGGGCAGAAACAGAAAATGGTGTTGTTCTTATACCAAGGTACTCTTTTAGTCTGTACCATTTCATCGAAATCGGGATGTGCGGATTGCCGGTGTTCCCTTGTTAGTAAAACTAATATTTAGAAAACCGAATGGTGAAATTCATTTGGCAGTCGTACTGGTTCAGAACACACATATTCGCTGTAGAGTTTTTCAGGAATCGATATTTGCTCCTGTTTTGTTTTTCTTTCTATACTAATGATATTATTTTATTTTTATCGCAAATATATTTAACCATTTACGCAGAGGATGATTTCAGTACTACACAGAGAAAAAAGTCCTTGAATCAAACAAATATAAATCTTTGAAATTATTTCTTTGACGGAATAATAGTTTATTTGTATTAAACAACATTTTTTAAAGCAACAACTTGGATTTGTTTGAATGGATAATTATGTTTGTTTGATATGTTTTGTAGACCCAAATAAATATATTTTAGAATGTGCAATATATCAGTACTTTTCCTGAAAGCAAAGTAAACGATATTACACTATCAAAGATATTTGACAATGATTTATTGTAAAAGATTTCATGATACGTGTACCTTCGTTATTCTACATAGCTAACATGTCACTATGGTACATTGCACCGTAACATATTTACTATTTTTATTATAAATTTATTAGAATATAATATTTTTATAAAAGATGTGTGATAGTGTAGTACCGGCCATACCCATATAAAGTAATTGCAGGATAAGCGTGCGATTTCGCGACGGTTAGTGGAGTGGTGTTCCTGTTAGCACATGTTACTCTGTGCAGACTTGTGTGTTGATTTATGAGTGTGAACAAAATTATGGATTTTGTAATACCTACGGTAGCCATCAACAAGAATGAGCGAACTCTTTATTTTGGGATTAAGTTTTTATAACTAAATTCCTAAAGTCAAATAAAGTTGTATTTAAGATAACCTTTTTTTCTATGATAAGACGGCGCTTATATTATCCCATCGTTAGAAATTCAATTAAAGGTTTCATTTCACAATCTAGTTATTATAGGAAACCTAAATTGTGTTCATATAAAAATATGTAGTGATACCTATGCCACATTGCCATAAAAATAAAGATTAATTTCCGAAATTTTACTTATCTGTTTGTATAATTATATCTGCTTGTCCAGTATTTCATATTCATAAGTGTTAATAAAGTTTTTTGGTAAAAACTAACAGTTGTCATATTTTATGTTTATGAATAAACGGTTACATATTCTTTATTATAGATAATTAATTCTACTAATATATTACTTATAATGCTGCTGGATATCTAAACTAAATCAAATGTATGAATTCTATGAATGCATCGTAGCAATAATTGTCTTTAACAGGAGAAGAAGGGTCTATATCTATACTATATAGCAACCTTTTTAGTGGCAAAATAGCAGATTAATCAAAGCAAAGGCGCATAACTAATAAATATATATCATAAATATATTTTGTTAAACCAACGCATACATATAGAGCTTTTAATAAGAGGTAAGTGTATATTTAAATCAAAATAATCAAAATAATAGTAATTGATTAAAACGAGAAACGCATTTTAAAAATATAATTTCAAATTTTCAAATTTTTTAATCCAAGCAAATATGTTTTAAAACGAAATTATTTAGATGATTAAAGCAAACTATGTTTGATTCAAATAAATGACAAAATTATATCCTTCAATTAAACAAATATATTTTTGCCGCCTTTTAAAATTATAATTTGGTTGACTCAATGCAAATTTGTTTGACTCAAGAACTTTTTTGTCTCCGTGTGGTCACTCCAGAGGCTCGTGGTGAAGAGATTGAGATTCTAGCGAAAGAGCTACAGCAAACTTTGGGCATGCGGTTCTCTGAAAATAAGCTATCTTTATGCTTTGGAAAAATACTAAATATGTCATCTTCCCAACTAGCACAATAGGTACCTGTGAACGTAATTACGACTATTAAAATGACTTTGTACTATATCGCGACATAACATGGAAACGTAAAAAGAACGTTCCTATTACCATATTACTACCAAAGTGGGGAATAATTTCGTGGTAATATTAACGGATCTGCCTCGGTATATGGCTACGGTCGCTGAAACGTAGCAGGGTAGTTCCCGCGACCAGCAAATAGTTCATATATATCTGACGTATATATTTCTTTCTTTCTCTTTCATGTTATCTTCTTAGATTTTGTTTCAAGTTATTATTTTTGTTTATGTACACATAAAGCTACCTGTGTTCAAAACAAAATGTTATAGAATATAAAATGAAAGCGTGTAAATATTTTAGAGTGAAAAGATTACAAAATATTAAGTTATTTATGGGCGTAAAATTCAAACGAAAGCCAAATCACTGTAAAACTTGGGGACTATACTTCGAAGTTTTTTATGCGCCCGTATAATTTTAATTTTTCCCTAATTTTTTTTTAAATATATAAAAATATGAACATACAATTTTAAAGTCAACGTAAATTAAAATGTCCAATCTGAAATAAATTATTAGGCAAGTGTTGAAATTATTTATAAAAATATCATTGAAAAAGCTTGTTTATCGCTTAAAAATTTATCAATTTTTTAATATTAGTTTTATTTTCTGGATAAAAATGGATTCCGTCAAAAATATTTACATTAAAGTGACTTAAACTGAAAAATTTCACTTCAAAGTAACTAAAACCAGACGGCCAGTTGTAGAAACCACGAATACGCGGCTTTAAAGTATCACTTACTATAAAGTTCTATGCGCTGCTAATTTACCCCTTTAAAGAAGCCGGAAAGTAACGACGACTTCAAAGTTTCTCTTTCACTTTTTAGCCTTGCAAAATTCTAACCTCATATTTCTTAAAGTCAAAGTAACAAGTACTAGTGAAAAATAATGAATACTTTTACGAGAGAAAAATATGCTTCAAGTATTCTATTATCTTCCTTTGCTCTAAGCAATCATAATCTTCGGTAAAAAGTTGTAATATGGCGATAACGTTTACATATTTTAGATATGGTAGTTCGCTGTCATACACGTATTACTTTGAAAACACACCGAGTAATACCTACTTCATAGTCATTTTTAGAAGTGGTAAT
>JARFOC010060037.1:0-18200 GCA_031763485.1 Osmoderma eremita | reverse complement strand
TGCATATTTTTCATAAGAAAGTGCATATTTAGGCCAAAACATCTGCATATTTATGCGCATATTTCCACTTTTTTCTTTGCATATAATCCGGCCTCTAGTCATCAATAAAGAATCGTAATATAACATAATGTCTATTTACTAAACCTACCAAAATATGAAATGAAGTACCTAAAACTTAAATGTAAACAGAGCTACCAACTTCTTGGTAATAAGTAATGACAATTTTTACTAGTTCGTAAAAAATATTTACTTTGAGTAAATGTACATTTTCCGTGCACATGCACGGCATCATCGTACCACTAAGGCCCTCTTGACAAAATTACAAAGATGTAACAAAAACTTTCTCTTTCTAACTCTGCCTACTTTCTAAAAATACATGTGTGTTTTGCAATGAAAATAAACAATTTTAACAGAAGTAAAACTTGTTGCAGTTTACTGGTAGCATAGTCTACTCATTTAAATCAGTGCATTAAATTAAATATCCTTCAAATGTTTTTTTGTTACCGTAATCATACAATTTCGTTTTAAGTAATGTGCTTGCATAACTGTACTATAAAAGCAAAGTAGGACCACTTTGCCTAAATAACTATTAATTTTGAAACATATTGTCAGCGTTACGTCGCTGTTTTACGTTGAAATTGTTTTAGTACGAACCTGTTATCCATCAAAATGGCGGCTCCTATGCGATCCGAAGATCGCGCGTCCTTAAGCTTATTCTATATATTATACTTGTCTATAGGACGCACCCAAAATTCACGATACGATCTTTGAAAGGTATTTTATTAAAAGTTATCTTTGGACCATAAAACGCACCCCAATTTTTTAAGTACATGTGTACACAAGCGAAGAAAACGCGATACTTTGCACGCTGGAAAAAAGGGTGTCTACACGAAGCAACTTGTTCAGAAAGCATGTTCGCAGCATAAAATCGATAACTTCTTGTAGAATATTGAAATGATTTCTTAAGAACAATACAATTATCTGAAGAGGATTTCAACCGTATAAAATAAAATAAAAATGTTGAGCGCAAAATTCTGAAGTAATCATTAGAGTTGCTCACTAGCGCCAACGACCACTGGCGGAGATTCGATACAACCGTCAGTATAACTGCGAGTATCAACAAGATCTGTAGTATACATATACGCTGCCGGAAATACTACGTTTATTTTAAAAATGTCGCATACGTCGCGAAAACGACCAAGGTTGAACAAAGTTACACAATTTATAGCAGAAATGCCGGACATAAATTATGATAGCGTTAAAATTCGAGGTGTAGTTTGTAATATCCCTTTAACGTATTGGCCCAAAAAAGGTTGTCAACGTCACGTAAATAGCATAGAGAATTCTTCAAAAGAAAAGTCGCATACGGCATTAACGACACTATGAAAAATTTAAATTCAATGTATTATATAATATACCGTTTCATTGAGTACATATTATACATGCAAAATCACGAATGTTTATAGTTACGTCATTATTCGATCGGTAAAGTGAAGACAAGCGTAATATCTAAAAACCAGAAGCAAATAAACGTATACGCAAGCGGGATGGAAGTCGACAACTATCAACGAACCAGTTCGAGTGAGATAGAATATGATTGAGTATGCGTTGATAAGAGCTCATAATGTTTACTGCAGTGTATGCAACCTGATCCAACCTAATACATGTTAGAGAATATTGACATTTGACATATTTTTTTCTATTCCGTATTTGCGCTTTCAACGCTTATTTTTATTGAGATCTGGTACTTCTTGTGCTAATTCAGTTATTTTCATAACTATAGTGAACTAATTCGTTTAGGTTGTGGTAAATTTCAGATGTAAAAGAAGTTAAAAAAATCCTTAAAATACTTTTTGTAGGATTCAATTCAATATGGTAAACGACTTGTTTTTGTTGCAAAAGGGAAATCCAAGTTCTTTAATATCTGTTTAAAAAAGCTCAACCTATTCACTTCCATTCTGTAAATATTTGCAAATGAAGTAATACATTTATGAAAGCTGTTAATAACCTTAAAAAAATTGACAACCGTCATTTCGTACAATTCGTTGCAATCACTCAATGAATTTGTTACAGACGCTGCATACGTCATAAACAAATCTGACGTAACTACAAGCATTCCTGATTTTGTCTTTTAATTTATTTCTGACCATTTATTTTATGTGTAAACTATTATGCGCCCACCACAGGCACAAATTGAGTAATCATGGGCGAAAATACAAAGTAGTTTAATTAATTTGGATTATTGAAAAAAATGATTTTTCTCCAATTTCTGTTATACATAATAACTGTTCCATTATTTAAACTTCAACTATTTTATCTTATAAATCTTTTACGCGTAATCTTAATTAAGAATTAATTTACATACATTTTAACATTACGATTTTCGATTCAGTACCAAACGAAAAATATCACTGCGTGTAGCTTTTGTGCCAATTTATAGACAGCCTCTATAGTGAATATAATGCGAATACCATGATACTCCAAAATATATTTTAACGACAGTACCCAGTCGTTAGTACCTTTCAACGTTTAATTTCTCTAATCGTGACTGAGAGAAAAGGGATATTTATAATGTTACTGTTTAACATTTCAAATAAAATCAAAACATGAACAAGTTATGCAGTAATTTTTTCCTCCATTGCTTTGTTCAAATTATCCAAAACTTTTTATACTTTAAATTAATATAGGTAATAGGATACAGTGGCTTAAAATAAATTTAAAATAAAAATACCCCTTACCACCTTGTTGAGTAAAGAACTCTGAATACGTATTTCGGCAACTAAGCTGCCATCCTCAGCAGAAAACCACAAAGGAAGCTGAGGATGGGAACTTAGTTACCAAAATACGTATTCAGTTCTTTACTCAAGAAGGTGGTAACAGGTATTTTTATTTTAAACTTTAAATTAAGTGTACTTTAATTAATCTGAGTTAGCGAAAATACATTACAATACATTTCCCACCAACATCTCCAAATTAACAAAAAAATCTCTAGATATTGAAATTGTCAACAATACTACAAATTGTGCAATTTATCCGACTTAGATAATCTTCAATCTCTTACAATTTCCAAGATGCCAACAATCAGTAGTTTAATTTGAAACGCTGTATATGCTCTACATAAAAAAACAAAACTTACCTGTGATCTATTAATAATGGGCAAATCTGTTTCTGAATCTGTATCACTGAATTTCTCCGATATTTTTTCATCTTCATTATCACTAGAGGAATCTTCTAAACCAACATGCAATTTCTTGTTCCATTCATCGGTTCCAATAACGTATGGCAAGGGTCTATCTATATACGGATCCTTGGAACGTAATACAAAACTAAAAATGACAATAGTTTCTATATAGAAAAAAAAATTAATTTCAATACGTACCTAGTAACATCTGTGTCCTCACCCTCGGAATCACTATCGATAACTTGAACCTTATCAAAATATTTATTGATTACCTCTATACCTCTCAAGGCAGCCGTTCTCATTTCATTTTTATGGTTTTCTTCGTTATTATTATTAACAGGTTCTGCCTTAAAATAAAACATTTCCAAGAAAAACAACGTAAAGGTATAAAACATATGTTTGTACCTTGGTGTTTTTCCCCTCGTTCGATAAAGCAGTTTCATCATCTTCATACACCCGACTCTCAATAAACTGAGTATTGCTCAAACTTAAAAATTTATTCTTAGCTATATCTAACGATAAAGATGCCTTTGTTAAATCATTCAATAAACTATTTACATTATTATCAACAGTAGTTGCCTTGTTTAACAAACCCTACAATTACAATGAAGTATTTTAATTATAAATGTGCATGGAATTACCTCCGAAAAAACTTCTAGGTATTTAAGCAAACCGAGATCGGCAGCAAAACTCCAGTTCGATGAATTTTCGGCGATTTCTTTGGGAAACAAGGGTCTGCCCAAATTTTTTTTATCATCACACATGCTTGAATACTGTTTAAATACTTTGTGTATGAAACTTAAATAGTAAATCTATACAAAACATTACTTATCAACGATATTTACAACTACAGTCGAGGAAACGTCAAATAAATGACATGGGAACCATATGACCATATGATTGTTCTGATTACATTTTTGCTGATTTTTGCCTCTCCTTGTAATTGAACCACATTGAACCATGTACGTTATGAATAAACACTAATTTAAGATCATGGCTTAAATAAAAAAAGAAAAGACATTGATAAATCTAAATTTATACGCCATGATAGGCAAATATTAATATAATAAATATCTACATATATCTATATGTATTATATTATTAAACGGTTTCCTTAAAAAAAGAGGTTAAAAGAACAACCGGAATTTCGAAAATTTCGTAAATAAGTAAATCCAAAATATTTGGGCATTAATTGAAATTGATTTCAATGAATACGCCCAGATTAAGTTTATATTAGCTTTGTTCCAACCCCTATTTTACTATGGTACGTGTGCTGTACATAGCATGTCGCCTCGTATCGCTGCGTTGCCAACTTGAGAGAATTTTTCCTTTTTAGGGATTTTTTACCATCAAAAGGGTATCTCTGATGCCAATTTAAGTTGGAACATTTTTGTTACCATGCTGTGTATGGTCCTAAAAGTACTTGCAACACAATGCAAAGGTACTCTACGTTATTCCTAGGATCATACGGTTTGATACTCGGGTTGGAACAAACCTATTGGAACAAGTTTTATTGCCGGATGTTTTCTGACAACAGCCATTTAGAACATACCTATTTTAGTCCAAATGAATAGGAAATTATTGAATATGATATTATGTTAACCTTAAAATAACTGGATATAGTTCGTTTAAAAAATGCGTTTATTTCAAGTTTTATTTAGGAGAAAACATATGCCGAACGGCCACATTTACCGCGGTAAACAGCGGCTATACAAAGAAGTAACAGAAGAGCATATCCAAAATCTGAGGAATGAATTTAGGATCGAAGAACAAAACATGTTCTACTTAAGACATCCCTATCTCACACAGGTTTGTGTAACACATATTAGTGTGCTGGATGTTTCTGTTTCATTGTAATTTTAGGAACAATCATTTGGCCATGCGAAGAGTTTAAATAAACCAGAACAACGTATGCAAAAATTTATCAAAGCGAAAAAAGAATTTAAAGAACATGTAACTTTAGAATCAAAATTAGGACATTTAAGGTATTCAGAAGGATGGGATTAGGAACAATTGTAAATTTGAGTTGTACTGTAGTCAGAGACAAATGTGTAGTATTCAAACAATAAATGGTTTTCGTTATTTATTAATGATTCTACTGCTATTTTTTAAGCTAAATATTAATTACAGTTTAGTATAACGCCAAGAGAATGAAATTTGAATTGTATATAAATAGTTATGTTGTATTACAATTGGCATGAGATAAATTTTATGAAATATATGGAATAAACGTACGTATTGAAAATGTATATTACCTATGCAACCAAATATACCGCTGCATACTGTATGGTAAATTATGAATTAAGTAAGGTGACATTCAAAATTAAGTTAGCCTAGTTTCATTTTATTATATTTTTTTTTTTAATTTTTGGTATTGTTTAAATTTTAAAAGAAACACGTTTATTAAACAACAAATATTTATTTATCAATAAGTATTATTGTTATACAGAGAGAGCAAAAATGATTGTCATGTCTGAAGTTTGCGGCAACATCGTTTACTGCAACTTCAGACATGACAATCATTTTTGCTCTCTCGGTAAAAGAACAAGAAAACTACGTGGTCGAAAGGTCACGTGGACGTTCCTGGTATTTACGTCAGGTAATTGCACGTATTGCAAACACCATGAAATCAATAGAATTTACACAAGTGTTTGAAGTTAGTACCAGGCTAATCCATCTTTACTTAAATGCAAGAACGAAACAAAAGCCGTGTTATCGGCGGTAAACACGAATGACAGGGTGCAGCCAATCCATGTAAGCAAATATAGATGGTTTATTATAATAAATCTAGGGTCTTTTTATAACAACCTCATACATTGAAGTATATCAATATATTAAAAATATACAATTATGCTTTCTGGATCACACAACACATCTGATTGTGTAGCAACAGGCACTCTCACACACAGACAGCTGTTTCGGGCTACTAAAGCCTTATCAGTGTACGACGTGCACCAATTGTTGTTTGTTCGGTACGCCGTATTGTCAACTTCACGTTAGAATGTCCTCTGCGTAAAAACTCCAAAGACATCTAAGGCTCAGCAGGGTATTCGTGGCGTAATCTCTGGGAAACGTGTTTAAAAAAAACGTGAAATATTATTTATGTCCATTTATTTCTGACAGTATATTAACAATATTTAATTTGATTATTACAATGGTACGGTCTAGTCCTTTAGCAGAAAAAGTTGCGGCAATAATGATTCTCGCTAGGTCTGGTGAAAATTGTCACGAAACCCAAAGAAATTTTAATGAATTATTTGCCGAGAATTCAATTTGTCGGAAATATCTAAGGAAAATCGTGCATAGTATGTTTGATTCAATCGTTGTAAAAAAGTAAAGAACAGAAGTGGAGTACGCAACAGGAAAATACGTCCGAAACAAATCGGCATAAATAATATTTTGAGGTTTTTTTTAAATTATAAAATGCCTTCCCTAGGAAACATGTACCATTAAATAAATACGAGAGTTATCAGAAAGGTAAAGTACCTATCTTTTATTCCGGACATGTCCGTAAAATTTTAAAGATAACAACGCCATCTATCTTACGATTTGAGTCCAGTGCATCTTGCTAATAACCAAAATATCATAATTTGCCTCTAATTTCACCTCGTCTTTGTTTCGTTTCTCTATCTCATTCCTTTCAAAAATTACGAAGAGAAGGGGGCGGGGAACACAATTTACGTCCGCACTGTATATTGTTTTTTAATAATTTTTGCATTTCAAAAACAAACAAGTAAACAACAAAGGGGCAGCGGGAACCTCATTGAGACGTCTCATATGCCAAAATTGCTCTGTAATTTTTAACACCTCTATCAATATCAATCAAGAGGGCTTTAATTGAAAGTTTGTTCTGACATGGTCAATAATAACAATGACAGTCTTTTTCTTTAAGCCTCATCGCGATAACATAAAAACTCGATTATTTAAATGAAACGGCCTTCGTAAAACTCCAAGATCAATGTGAACTTTACCAGGAATTTTGAAATCTCCTGCATTGGAAGCAACCTTGATTGACTTGGGAATTTCAGGTCAAGGGTGAGGAGATTTTAGAATTATATTTCACATAAACAACAATCATTTTTCCGCAATGTTCAGGCCACAATTAAAGTGCGAATTTAGGTCAGAAGAAAGTTCCGTAGTTTCCCACGTTTGATCAGATACTACAGACATTAAATCTAAACACGTAGTAGTTCGGATTAATATTTTTATTTCACATGTAAAATAATACGTAAGTACATATTTATATTGTAATGGTTACTAAAAAAAACGATTCCAAAAATATCTTAAACTCGGCCAGACTATTGTATCAGACAAGATCAATTGTATAAATCTCATCTCCTACGTGATAAAATTACGCCAGACTAAGGTAATCGAAAGATTTGCATAATTAGCGTACAATACCGAGAATTAGAGATTTTTCGTATAAAAATAAATATATATCATCTTTAATCTTCTCGCAATGCAATCACAGACAACTGATAACTTAATAAAAATATATATTTCTTAAATGCTTTATAATCCTGTAGTTACAAAATGAAAAATTCTATGTAATGGAAATATAAAACTTTTAAGCCTTTATTTTCAATTATAATATAGTTTTTATTAAACACAGTATTTGCGCAGAAACAAGTAAAGAATTAAAAAATAAACAGAATAAAAAACGTTTAAAATATTTACAGTAATTGTTAGGTATTTTTACGTCCATAACTACATCTACATATAAAAGAACTCACCAGTAGAAAATTTAATCCACATTAATAGTGATAAATAATTTTATGATTTGAGAATTACAAATTGCACGAAATAAACTTTAAAAACATTTGTACACTTTACAACTGTACACTTTGCACGGCATAAATTACATTATTAAATAAATAGCAATCAAAATTTGATTAAATTATTTTTTTTTGTTGATAATTGGCAAGTAAGACTATCGTCAAAAATCAGTTTCAAACAATCGATGATCTAGTTTTGTTTTGATTATGGCCAGATGCATATAGCAATTTCCACTATTTATGATTTTTATAGGACTATTGAACGCCTACACCAGAATATTGTAGGTTAAAACAAATGTATGGAATTGTAAGGTTATAATAGCATCCATCCCACGCTATTCTATTTGTGTATTTAATATGCATAAATCTATCTCTATCTTTCTATTTTTGGTATGTTGTGACATTTTAACTTCATTAACAAACTAAATATGCAAGGAAATATACAAGGACATGACGTATAGCGATATCGCTAAATGGTGCAGAATAGCGCTCCTGTTGTGGGAAAGCCGAAAAGAGCAGTGAGCTATTTCATAGCTATTTCCGCTATTTCCTTATTTGTCATTAGGTGTCAGCACAATCCAGCTTGTGATACTCAAGTGACAGTTGCCGTGCGCGTACGCAGCTGGTGCTAAAATGGCGACCGTGCTCGAAGATTGTATTACGGAAGAAAAGCGTGCTGTTGTGCTGTTCTTCTGGGCAAGAGGACTTCTTGCAAAAGATATACATAAGGAAATGTCTCCTGTTTACAGTGAAAAGTGTTTGTCACGTAAAGCCGTGTATAACTATGGCGAGAATTTCTCAAAAATTGTTGACGATCAGCAAAGACAGATGCAACACTACGACGGATGGAAGAGATGATTCGAACTGGCAGGCGGGTAACAATAGACAACATAGCAACTAGCATAGGGTGTTCTCATTGTATAGCTTACGAACTGATGCACAATCGTTTGAATTTCCGAAAAGTTTGCTCACGGTGGGTACCTAGACAACTGACAGAGGAACACAGAAGGATTCGAATGGGCTTGTCCATGAAATACCTCTGTCGGTACGCAGAGGAAGGGGAGGACATGCTTAACAGGATTGTTACTGGCAACCACTACCAACCCGAAACAAAGCTTGCTTCAATGCAATGGAAACGTCCTTCTTCGTCGTCAACAAAGACATTCAAGGTTGTGCCCTCAGCTGGTAAGCCGTAAACTTACCATGTTCTGGAATTCTCAAGAAGTGATCTTGGCCCATTTCCAGAATAGAAATGAGCACGTGACTGCTATATCATACTGTAGATGGGTCTTGTTGCTGCTTCGGGCTGCAATTCGACAAAACGTCCAGACCTATTAACGAGAAGAATATTGCTGCATCGTGATAATGCCAGGCCGCATTCGGCCTGCTTGACCCAGGCAAGAATTCAGGAATTAGGGTGGAAACTTCTTGAACATCCGGTTTACAGTCCCGACCTAGCCCCAAGTGACTATGATCTGTTTGGTCCACTCCAAAAACATCTTGGCGGCAAACATTTCGAGGGTGATGACGATGTTCAACAAGAGGTACCCACGTGGTTCAGACGGCAACCCAAACACTTTTATGCAGCAGGGATTGGGGCATTGATAAAGTGCTGGGATAAGTGTATTAATGTAGATGGAGACTTTGTTGAAAAATAAAAATTGTTTTGGCTAAGTATTATAATAGCTTCTTTTGATAAAGTCTATACCAGGCCAATATTATTTTCGGTGTCTATGAAAACGCTCTATTTCGAGGTGGCTGCCATTTAATGCTGCAGCTGTCTCACCTCTCCACAGCAGTCACAGCAGGAAGTGCTGGCAAAATGAATGACGTCATCAAGCTCCCACACCACCGTCGCAGCGTCGCAACACTGCGAACACCGTTCCAAAATTAACGGTGTTCGCAGTGTTGCCAGTGCTTGAAGTGTATTTTGCAGTTGTAAACAAGTAATTTACTAAAATTGATAAAATCCCGAATCAAATTTAATTTCAAATTTCGAATGAATAATAAAACCATAAATTAGTAACTACAAGCATAGAGTGAATTTATACATTTGTCTAGATCGAGTTCCTTTAACGAATGTATTGTTCTGAAAACGAAGGCTTCCACGGCCGGGTTTGGACCGTGTCATATGATAGACGGAGCATCACGAATTTTTGTTCCTTTTGAAACACTCAGATTCACGTTAGTTCATCTGTCATGGCGCAAATGAAAAGCAGTTAGTAATAATATCAATTCTCGGTCGTGATTTTAGGGATATTTCTTTTTTAAATGTTGATAAACGTACTATAAATGTGAAACGATTTTCCATACTGGTGAGCCCACATTCGGTCCCTGATGTATATCGCCTAATATAATTATAATTATCTATCAGTTTCAGTTATCATCGATTTACAATAAAATAAAAACCTATTTAGCCCAATCCATAAGATCGTCACCTTTCAGGTCGGACCTATATAACGTCCTGCCTTGGGCCAAAATTTCCGCAAACTTGGACACGTAAGGATCCATCTGACAGCTGGACATGGCAACCACTTCGTCGTCTTGCAGGTAATAAGCAATGAATTTGAGACCTTCCACGTCACCAGTGTACAGGATGTCGTTGTAACTACCGTGGCCGGCGTAGCGAATTCCTTTGCCGAAAAGCATGGTCCAAAAGTACGGAACAGCTCTGAGAGGAGTACTTTTATCTAGCATATTCAATGCGGCTATCCTACCGTGCATGTGAGCCAAGGGATAATGGCCGATCACCGATTTTCTATTGTGATGCGACCACACCGGAGCGTAAGCTAGATCCCCGCCGGCAAATACATTGGGGACGTTAGTTCGCATGTACTCATCCACCTCGATCGAGTCGTCTTTGCGAACGTTAACTTCAGAACCACGCACGAACTCTGTGTATAACTTAGAACCAACGCCCATGATGCATATGTCAGATTTTAACGTTCGGCCATCGATGAGTTCGACGGAACCAATCGTACCATGTCCGTCACCTATGCACTTACTAATCCCAGAGCAAGGAATGAAGTGCACGCCTTTCTCCTCGAAAAATTTCATGAAAGCCGCCCCAATTCTACCTCCTAGCAACGGTTTAAATGGAAGATCACCACGCATGATCACAGTCACCTTCTTAACTTTCGTAACGCAATAAGCAGCGGCCTCCATCGCTATATAACTACTTCCCAAGACAACCACCACGGTTTCAGGTGTGAGTTGCGAATAAACGTAAGCGCCATCGTCGAAATTCCTCATCACCATGACATTCTTCAAATCCTCACCGGGAACACCGGATTTGATAGCTGCGCAACCGGTCGCAATGTAAAGTTTATCATAATTAATCACTTGCTGATTGCTAAGCGTCACCGTATTCTTCTTTGTATCCACGGCGGTGGCACTGACGGGTTTCAAAACTTCGATGTCGTTCTCCTTGTAGAAAGCGTCTGTCCTAAATTGTACTTTGAGCAGTTCCGATTCCATCGCCTTGGTGACCTTGACGCGGTCGTAGGGTAGCGCATTCTCCTTCGAGACCATCAATATGCGTCCGGTAAAACCCTCCTGGCGAAGGGTTTCAACGCAAGTGGCACCGGAGGGACCCGCACCGAGTACGACAAATGTTTCTCTATTGGCCTGCTGGCGTTTGCACATGTATTTCGCTCGCTTGTTCGTCTCCAAGTCGGTCTTTCGTGCGCGCACTCGCACGTTTCCATCTTCCACTGTCACTTGGTAGCACGGTAAGGAATCTAAACCTATTGGGAGGAAAATAGATTAACAAATAAATAAAAGCGTCAATGTGGAATAAGAAAAAGGCGAAAATACAAACGTGATTTATATGTGCCGCTACATATTAAAGGGGTCTTTGCCGCACAACAATTGTAGTGATTAGTACTGGCGTACATAAAAAGTAATAATAAAAATAATTTTAGGTTATATTTATAGGATGGAGAAGAAAAGTGATGACGTCAATTTGTTTTGTTTGGAAACCTACGCAGTGCCGCCAACAGCGTAAAATGATTAAAAGAATGATATTTACATTGTCTAGGTTTCAAAACAAAAGAAATAAGCTATTAATTTTCTGCCATTCTGTATTTGTTTTCCGTTTGTTATTTACATGTGTTTGGATCTTTCTTTATATTGTGTTGATTTTATATTTCAATAATTTAATTATTTTTAAAACAAAAAAATTGTCTACATATTCTTCTCACATTTTGCAGTTGGCGAGACTATGCAGGTTTCCAAAATGAATTCAGTTGGGAATAATTTTCTGAATAACTATACCAAATAATATATTAACATATACAATTCGGATACAAGAAACGATACACGTGCCGTACGAAAATTGGGTTAGAAAAATGTTTGAAACAACATCTTTGTGCTTGAATTTCATGTTAATCCCAGTTTCCACAATGTTGTTTAAATAAAATTACGGAGTTTTTGATAATGACGTATATATGCATGTAGATACCAGAAAACGTAGAAAACCCATATGATTTCTTATCGTTGTTTTCACATTGAACTCTGGCCCTAGATGATTTGTATTAAATTAGGAATCGTATTTCAAATTTCCCGCATTATTTTTTGTTACTTCGATTTTATTACTTAATTGGCGGAATAAAGAATATAGAGTTAGAAAATTGGGCAAAACTGCAGTACACGGCTGTCATTTCAAACCGAAGTTCGCGCATGCGTAGAAGGTGCTCAAATTAGGTAACGTTGTCAGATGTATATACATAGCTAGATTATAAATGGTTCTTAAGGTTAGCGGTATAAATTTCAATTTTTCAACGATTATTTACTTACGTTTAACAATAATTTTATAAAAACAATTTAAATTCAAATTAATTCCGCCTAATAGGCAAACAGGTGGTAAACGAAATCTGACAACGCTGCCCGCCGTTGCGCATGGGATTTACATGCCCGCAAAGCACTAGAAATGGGAGCCGTTAAATGAAATTTTACCGGAAATTGGTAGAAAACACATCTAATTTAAATATTGTTCCTTACCTGGAAAATCTTCGATGTCACCCGTCTCAATATTAAAACAGGCACCATGCCAGGGGCATCTGATTCTTCCGTCTCCCAAAGCCCCAGTAACCAAGGGCGCTCCGTAATGGGTACACTTCGCGCCGATAGCTGTCAATTTTCCTTTCTGCCTAACCAACAAAACCTTACCCACGTCTTCCAGATCCACGCTTTTCATTTGATTCTCTCCGATTTCCTCATTCTTACAAACTATTCCCTCCACAAATTCGTCTTCTTTAGCTGCGAAATGAAAATGCACCGTCTTCATTAATTGTAACATCGTGACACACATCTTGCATAAACCGTACGTGTATATCACGTGTGTATACAATGAAAAGAGAGCGGCAAAATCGATACGATTACAAGGGTTGTTCCGATTTGAAGAATACGAGATCTTTTCATCGTTAGATTAGAAAGAGGTTCTAAAATTACAGCACGCAATAACTTAGATCAATACGCTGTGGTTAAGAATTCGTCACTAACATTTGTTTGTACTTACGCTTGTATTTGGCAAACATCCTTCCAAAAATTCAAATTTGAAATAATAATTACTCTGTATTTTCACAAATTTTAGAGCTTAATATTGTATAGCTTTTGACTTATTTTACTATATAATCACATCATATATCATTTTTTGACAATATAACCCTGGTAATACTATTAATGATTAAAAGTTTTCGATTTTAAAAATATTTTTTAACTAAATTTTTTAAGTAATAAAATAAATGCAGTTTATTCATTGCGCTCACCAATTATTTTTTACCTATACAAAATTAACGGACAGCTTACAAAGTAACAAAACTAGAGCAATAATAACACGCGTGTAATATTTAAAGGCAATGCTTTAAAACCTCCCAAGTGAAAGTTCTTTTAAATACACATTTTTGCAACCACAAACATACGATAACTTATTTATCTAAAGATACCAATTTTGGTCATACCTAGCTCTGTTTTCGACGTTGCACATCCCATACTGATAAATTTACTAAAAAAACTTTCGTTGTTTATCCCAAGTTAACACCACCGCTAACGCACCTTCCCGCAACCACGCGGCTCGCAACAACTCATCAACAACTGCTTGGAATAATGCAAAAGTTTTCCCCGTCATTAAAGTATACATAGGTGACGTAATTTTCAAGTTAAGAGCGCGACAATTGCATGTTCCACTTGATGGATAAGCGGCAATCGATAGTAGCTCTTATAACAGGCATTTTTCGGCTCAATTCCAACTGATAATTATTGTAGTATATATTTGGAAAATAACTTTTTTCAAATTTACAGTCTAAGTGCCTCTTATCCGATCACGTCCAAGAATGAGAGTTTGTGATAAAGTCCGGCTATTGTTATTATTAGTATCGATTTTATACAATTATACATCATAGGTAATGTTAATAAATACGGAGAAACAGAGATGTTAAACTATTATGGAAATTACTGTTTAATAAATATTTGCTTCTTATCCTTCAGCATAACAGAGAGATAAAGCCTAAAAAATAATACTCTCAAAAATCTTAATATCAAATAGTATTGACATTAGTTTCTTATAATTAGAGTTAAATGAGACCGTGTTATGTATATGTAGTTCAATGGAAATGGACAGACATTTTTCCATTTTATCTCCAAATCTAGTAATTTAAATTTTGTAATATTTTTATACCATTTATCAAACACGTCCGAGATAATATCCCTAAGATCAATATTTCATGTGTTGTGATTAAGGCAAATTGTTAATTATATATTTATTAAATTAAATGTAAATTAGGTGTTTAATATCTATGTATATACATAATGTCCTTTATAATATGAATAAAATATCTAATTAATTATTTCCAATAGGGGGATTTTATACTTAGTAGGTGGTAGAATTGTGATGTTTCATCAATATTTCACTTTTGACATGACACATGACATGATTGGCCATTCGGTGAAATGAAATGGATCTGTTTAGTATTTTGTAAATAGTAATATATATCGAAATATTTGCCTGGAAATACTTGGGATTAGTGATAGTTAAATAGTGTTTCGAAGATTATACAAACCTAAAAATTGATAAGAAGGAAATCTAGGTAAAGGTTACACATTTCACAATTTTTATTAGCGATTATTTTATCACGTTATTAAAAATTGAGCATAATTTAGGAGTACTACATCTGGTGGTGCTCCTAATGCTAAATTTCGACTAAACAAACCTTTATACTCGTTCTCATGATGGTGCTGTACTTTGGAATTAATGGAATTTTTATCGAGGTTAAGTTTTGTTCAACAATGGTATGCTCTTATGCCAAAGTTAGTAACTCCTGGTTATTACACAATTATTTAATAAAAATTATGAAAATAGTGCATTTGTACAAATATCTATATCTGTCACATAGTAGATACTAAAAACTTCCCCCAGAGTATCAGGGCGAAATACAAATGTAAAATAATACATTAAAGAGAAATTCTAACTAATTTAATTTTTTTTTCTTATGAAATATGGCTCAGAATAAAATTTCCAATTTAGTTGGTTCTTCACACTTAGCAATTACACTTTATTACATTTTATAGCTGTTGTCAAAAATACTGATAATGTAATGGAAAAAACGCTTCCACAGCTAAAGTCAGTGGAAGATAAACCTCTGAGTTTGGACTGTGGCATATTACAGATACATAATCTCGACGTTACGCCCAAAATCATAAGGGGCCTTTCTTGAAAAAGCCCCTTATGATTATAGGTAAAACGTCGAGATCCTCTGTCTCTAATATGACATGGTCCAAATCTAGAAGTTTCATCTTACGTCTGATAATTGTTCCATAAATTTGAGAGTACTTGTTTAGTGCCATAAACTCAACAAGGTATTGAGAGTGTTTGGCAAATTATACATTGATCTAGAAGAAACCGATGTTCTTTTTTTTACAGCAATGAGTTTATCAACAATTTTACCCGAACCGAGCCAAATATGGGACCGCGACGATGAGAGACGCGTAAAGGAAAAATCGACATCACTCATTGTTGCTCAGCCAATTGCTCCACCATATGGCCAACGACGGGGTTGGGTGCCGCGCAAACCTTCAGATTATGGAGATGGTGGAGCTTTCCCCGAGATACATGTTGCACAGTATCCTTTGGATATGGGCCTTAAAACCAAAGACTCTGCTTCAAACGCCTTAGCAGTACAATTAGACGCCGAAGGAAAAGTAAAATATGATGTCATTGCACGGCAGGGACATTCCAAAGATAAGATAGTTTATTCGAAACTATCAGATTTACTACCTGTTGAAGTGATGTCTGAAAATGATCCAACATTAGAGAAACCCGCTGAGGAAGAAGTGGAAGATCTTACTGAAAAAACCAGAATGGCACTTCAGAGGATTACTAACTCAAAGATTGCTGCTGCTATGCCTGTTAGATGTGCTGAAAAGCAAGCACCATCTCAATTTATACGATACACACCATCACAGCAAGGAGCTGCTTTCAATTCTGGAGCAAAGCAACGAGTTATAAGATTGGTGGAAGCACAAGTCGATCCTATGGAACCGCCAAGATTTAAAATCAACAAAAAGATTCCCAGGGGACCACCTTCACCTCCCGCTCCAGTTTTGCACAGCCCAACTAGGAGAGTTACCGTTAAAGAGCAGAGGGAATGGAAGATACCGCCGTGCATATCAAATTGGAAGAACGCTAAAGGGTATACTGTACCTCTCGATAAGCGTTTGGCTGCCGATGGTCGTGGATTACAACAGTTGCATATCAACGAGAACTTTGCAAAATTGGCTGAAGCATTGTATATAGCTGATAGGAAAGCTCGGGAGGCTGTAGAAACCAGAGCACAATTAGAAAAGAAATTGGCACAAAAGGAAAAGGAGCAGAAGGAAGAGCATTTAAGATTATTAGCACAGAAAGCAAGGGACGAGCGAGCGGGTATCAAAACTGGAACGGAACCAATTTCAAACGAAGAAGAACGTGAGAGGGATATGTTAAGACAGGACCGGCATAAGGAGAGAGCGCGGGAGCGAAATTTAGCGCGAGCTGCCCCGGATAAAAGGTCAAAGTTGCAAAGGGAACGCGAAAGGGACATCTCGGAACAAATCGCTTTAGGTATGCCGGCTAGGAATGTTAATTCCGCGGAAACCCAGTTCGACCAGCGGGTCTTCGGGCAAACTCAGGGCTTGAATACTGGCTACGGTGACGACGACAGTTACAACGTCTACGATAAACCTTGGAGGGAAGGAGGCTCTATGGCTAATCATATCTATAGGCCGGGTAAAAATGTGAAAGAGCTTACGGGAGGTGACAGGGGCACTGGCAGATCTGGACCGGTTCAGTTTGAAAAGGAAGAAGATCCTTTCGGTTTGGATCAATTCTTGAGTCAGGCCAAGAGAGCCAGTAAGCGAAAAGAACCTGAGAGGAATGAGAAGGACAAAAAGAAGCGGAGAGACTAGGGGACACGTATGGGAGAATGCATTTGTGATGTGCATAAATACAATTAAATGAAGATTGCATTCGTTGACTTTGAAATCCTTTGACGATAAAGCATAAATTGTAATACCTCATATGATTTTCTGTC
Organism: Osmoderma eremita; assembly: GCA_031763485.1. Lineage (NCBI taxonomy): Eukaryota > Metazoa > Arthropoda > Insecta > Coleoptera > Scarabaeidae > Osmoderma > Osmoderma eremita. Next base: position 678 of record JARFOC010060037.1, on the reverse strand, counting down.
TGTGGCCATAGCTACGTGTAAATGTTATATAAAATAGTAATTTTTGTATTTTTTAAGTGGAACATCGTACTTGTAAAAAAAGGACAAATTGCTTTGAGAAATAAAAGTATTTTAATTATTGTGTTCTATGTTTGAAATAAATTTTTCACAAATTCTTTATAGTGCTGTTACCATAGTTCGTTTTTTTATTGGGCCACATCGCGTGATGTGGCCCAATTATATTTTCCAGCCCGCATCACAATAAACAATGTAATAAAACACCCCCGCCATATTTGCTTAGCAGTTGTTTTAGTTATCAAACATCGTTCATAACGACGTTGTAAATCATTACACACCTCATATATATGGCTGCGTTCAAAAATTCAGAAATGAGCTACGTTCAAAGCATGCCCAAAGTGAATAAAAGATATTTGCTATTAGAGATGGGTAGTTCGCCAACGACCTATATACTACTACATTAAAATAATCCTTAGTAGTTCGCAGTTCATTGTTCGTTTATTATTATGACTACGTGGCATACTTTTAGATTTTATACAAAATTGTTCGTTATATATCTATTACCATATATTTAACTTATATTATCTGCAAAATAAATTACATATATTTACCCACATATGTACAAGTACAACCCTTGTATATATATATATATATATATACATATATATATATGTATATGTA
>JARFOC010059988.1:0-18207 GCA_031763485.1 Osmoderma eremita | reverse complement strand
TCTATCCCTCAGTTCGCTTCCTCCATACTTTAACATTTCGTTACATATATCGTCTGATCCTGATGCTTTCCCATGCTTTAACTTCTTTATTATTTCGTCGAATTCTTTCACTGTTGGTCCTTCTGGTTCTGTTACGGTCTCGTATGTGTTTTCTTCTTCCATTTCTAATCGAACCTTTTTTGGATGGTTTGTGCAATTCTTGATTTAAAATTCCCTCTCGCTTGTTAATTTGTCGGGAGCCTATTGGCAGGTAATTGTGTCGTTGTGTCTGCAACTAGACACATATAAGTAAAATACATAGTCGGAAGAAAAAAAAATAAAACAGATGGAAGGTGATTCATGTTTTTTTTTAAATTTAAGGTATCATTCACAAAAATCTATTCACTATGTTCATCCGGAATGGGTGGGCACTGCCACCCCCTGCCGGCCGCTACCGATTCCTTTAGTATGTTTATATATTTACCACCATTAACTATTCCGTCATTCTTAAAGATTTGGTGAACATCAAGCAACGAAAACACCCCTAAACCATGATCTTAAGTACATGCATTTCAAAAACCACCTTGTTTATCCACCTCAAGGCTTCAGTCATGCACTTCTGAATATGTTCAGTTAGCTCTAATTGTGTTTTAATTATAATGCATTATTCGATCGTGACTGTAATTGTTGTTCACTAAAATCTATTATTCAAAATTGTACTGATGGTGTTATTTATCTTTAGTTATTTTTAGTTTTTACGACATTTGTGCCGTGCCTATAGTGAAATGAAATATTTGACTTTAAATTACTAAGAAATACAAATTTATTATAATCACACGAGCAAATGTATGTTTGATTGTTTGATCAATCAATCATATGTATAACTAATACACAGTATCGGGAAAATCCACACCGCACAAATTAATTAAATAAAATTCGGGACATATGTTTCAAGAGCACGTCGGCTCCCATTCTCAACCAATTCCCGAATGCATTCGATTTCCCGATACTGTGTATTAGTGATACCAGCCCACAGTCCTTGCAATTCTTTCACAATCATATGTATGTTGCCATAACCATTATGGATTTATTAAACAAGCTTCGACACTGATAGTATGGCTTTAGTTTCAGGAATATAGAAAACGACCGACATACTAATGGCAAACAACATTTTCGGCAAGCACGGAGAATTCTGTGCTATGCACCCATGGGAAGTGATCATAGCGACTTTGACGTTGACAGTTTGCATGTTGACAGTTGACAGGCAGAATCACGCGCCAGAACAGAAATCCTTACGATACTGCCAAGGATGCCCGAACGAAGTAAATAAATCAAGAACAATAGGGGAAGTACTCGATCTACATGGGTGACTTTATTTTCTTTTTTACAGGCCGAATACAACGCAGCCGATGTCATATTAATGACGATGATCCGGTGTGTGGCTCTTTTGTACGCCTATTATCAACTGTGCCATTTGCGCAAGCTGGGCTCCACATACATTCTTGGTAAGTGGCAAGAATAATACGCTTGGCGAAAGTAAAGAGAAAATTCAAGGTTGAAATATGCTTAGTGAAAGCGCATCGTAACATCGAATTCGTAACGTAATAAGGACGCAACCGTGAACCCTCTCGTTACTGTTATAAGCCTGTAGCGTTAACGAAATCTTGAGACGTCATTGCGGGAGATTCTTCATTCCCTACACATTAATATAATGTATACACCTGAATCTCTTATTTTTTATTTCGTTTAGGTATCGCTGGATTATTCACAGTAATATCAAGCTTCGTTTTCGTCTCGACTTTGATCAATTTTTTGCCGATCGATGTGAGTGACTTAAAGTGAGTAGAATCGGTATTAAGATAGAAAAGAATTTGAAGGATTCGCATTAATTTTTTTTATAGAGATGCGGCCTTTTTCTTCCTATTATTAATCGACCTATCAAAAGCCGGTATGTTGGCTGAATTCGCGTTATCGGCTTCCAACCAGGAGCAAGTCAAAGTTAACATCGCTACGGGAATGTCCGTTTTAGGCCCGACCATAACCCTAGACACGATTGTCGGAACTTTATTCATGGGCATCGGAACTTTGTCAGGTAAGTGATTCGATTGGAATGCTATCCGGAATAAAGACATCGGACCGACTGATTTCTTAGGTTCGCACAGATTGGAGATGTTGTCATACTTCGCGTGCTTGTCGGCGATTGTAAATTACATTGTTTTCATGGCATTTTACCCTGCGTGTCTGTCTTTGATATTGGAAGTAAGTGGTTCGCCGTTATGCGATTGGATTCTAAAATGTTTAATTTTAAAATTTAAGTTGTCTAGCACATCGAATAACTACGGGTCGCTAATTTCAAAAGCGTTGAAAGAGGAAGACCACAAACTGAATCCGATAGTGAAGAGAGTCAAACTAATCATGACTGTGGGACTCGTCCTGGTTCATGTGCACAGGTAAGTCAGCTTTGGAGAAAAATGTAAATCGTCACTTAAAAAACGCGTTTAAATAGATTTCTGTCGCGCCTTGACCTTACAGTTTATCTCGACGGAAACCATTGTAATTCATAAGCGCATTCATTCATGTACTTCACAATAATTTCTTTAGTTATTGAAAAGATCAGGCTAGTTTTTCAGTATTTTTAGTTTCATTTCGAACCTGCTCGCGCGCACGCCTTTTTACCCTAACGTGATCCACAGTGTCTTTTAATTATATTTAATATTCATTACAGTCGTTTGCCTTTTCGCGAGGACATACTAGACGATTATAGTAACTCAAGTTTCGTCGACAAACATCATGCAACATCCAACAATATAGATGACACAACTCTGCAGAGTTACATTATGAAGTAAGTTGGAAATTTCGACAAACAAAAAAAAATTTATTTGTATAAGGGTATTTCGATCGCAATATAAAAATATCTGTCAGGTTTTTAACCAAAAATGCAGAAAAGAAACATAGGTTATGTTATTAAGGGATATCATTTCAGACGAGAAAAAGAAATTATGATAAACTTTCATATGTGTATTAAAAAATTATATCTACTTATGATTTTTGGTTAAAATTGTTTTGCAATTTTTAATACTAAATATCCGTACTAAATTTCCTCTGACATTTTGTATAGATGGATAACATCCAGTGCTGATCACATCGTCATATTCATAGTATTATTAGCCCTAATCGTAAAATTCGTCTTCTTCGAAAATATCCAGAGACCGGCTATTCATTTCCATCAGGACCAACGACAACACCAACAGCTTATATCACCAGCGTTTTGGGGAAAATCGGGAATGCCTTTCTTCAGATCCAGTTCGTTTTACCTCAGCGATGATAATCCCAAATGTATGTTGATTAACCTCAAATATAAAAAAAATAATTTTAATACCGTTTGCAGATACCGAAGATCGAAGCGTACAAACAGACGCTTTGAAGGAACTCGCCATTTCAGAAGAAACCAATGAGAAAATCAAGCCGAAAACAGCGGAAATAAGAAGCTTAGAAAAATGTCTGAGCATATACACTTCGGATTTGGGCGCCAGCGCCCTAACGGATGATGAAGTTGTAATGCTCGTCCGTAAAGGAAGGATATCTTTGTATACATTGGAAAAAGCTGTCAACGATCACGAGAGGGGAGTCCAATTGAGGAGAAGAATTATTGGTGAACGTGGCAGCTTGAGCCTAGCTATCAAAAACTTGCCTTACAAAGATTACGATTACAGCAAGGTAATTCTGTGCCCATTCAAATCAAAGACGAAATATCTTTGGTGTTTAAGGAATGCGAATAATAATGTGTTTTAGGTGATGGGAGCATGCTGTGAGAATGTTGTTGGCTACCTTCCAGTACCAGTAGGCATAGCCGGACCACTTAAACTTGACGGACAATTATTTTACGTTCCCATGGCAACTACTGAAGGTTGCTTGGTGGCTAGCACGAATCGAGGATGCAGAGCACTTTTGCAAAACGGAGTTACAAGCACGATTGTTCATGACGGTATGACCAGAGCACCTGTAGTTAAGTTTCCGTCGATTACCAAAGCCAGGTAAGCAATCGGCGTCGTTTTTATTAAACTGGCCTTTCGACTTTTGGGATTCTCCAAAAGTTTCCTCACCATAATCATTGGCAGGTTCACTTCTTGTTCAATTTTGTTCCAGCGAAGCTAAACTTTGGATGGAGGTTCCGGCAAATTTCGCGGTCATCAAAGAAAAATTCGATTCCACCAGCGGGTATGCGAGACTCACCAAAATTCATACGGCCATCGCCGGGAGGTTGTTGTTCATCCGATTTGAAGCTAAAACTGGAGACGCTATGGGCATGAATATGCTGTCGAAGGGGACCGAAATATCGCTGAAATTCATACAGACACATTTTCCGGAAATGGATATTATCAGCTTAAGCGGAAACTATTGCACCGATAAAAAACCAGCTGCTATCAATTGGTAAATTAACAAAATACTTTAGTCTGTCATTTCCTCTACCTATTTACTATACCACCGCTTCCCAAATTCTTGTATCATGTACCAAAAGGTGCAGGTCGTCCGGGTGTATTTTTGGTTTCCCAAAGATTGATTGCTGTCTTCTAGGATCTAAGACATTGCATTCAAGTAATATGTGATATGCAGTTTCTATTGGCCCTTCACATAGTCTGCAGTTTGGGTCCCCAGTATCAACACCAATTTTTCTGCAAGTATCCCTTCAGTATACAATGTTACGCTGCTACTGTAAAAAGATGATTCGTACTTTAGTAGTTCATCAATCTACTCCTTAATGAAGGTTTTACCAAGACTGTCTGGTTATATTATTCCAGTATTATTTCTACCTCCAGTGGTCTTGAGTTTCGTCTCCATATTTACGGTTTTTTTTTCTTAATTTGCAATCGTTATTGGTCTGGCTTTCGCATGCCACCTTAGGTTTTTCGGAATTTTTGCGACGTGGAGGGATTTGGTTCCTTCACTTTCCTGCTGTTGTTTTCTTTGGTTTTCTCAATTTCTTGACAGAGCTGTTACAGCACTGCAGCATTATTTTCTGTGCTATCACTGACTGGGCGTAACCTCGAAGACCGTTATATCTTGTTCCGGAGTCCCAGTAGAACAGGTGTCTGACCCATTACCACCGAAAGAAAAGAAAGAAAGTACTGATGTATGACGTCACCCTCGATAGGTGTTCGTAAATACATCGGTCGCTTCTTTTAGTTCATATTCTAGTCCGAAGTATTGGTATTTATTTTGGAAGGCATTCGGTTGAAAGAAGGTGCCAGTCGTTAACTGCAATTGCTTGTACAATAAAATAAACCAGTTTTTCTCGACTTACACTGTTTAATGACCCAATTCGTGTAAACCATTGTAACAGATAAGATAACACAAAGAGTAGCACTTAAAAACACCATTCCGCTAGCAATGCTGACCTAACAGGCGCGTGACGTCAGAGCACTTGGGCCGTTTACTATCGGTGGAATAATCCATCTCTTATTCCTTCTGTTCTAAGGAACTCCAGTTGTCCAGTAAACGAGAAAGGAGCCATCTGCACAGGTCTAAGGTTGAATACACATAGCTCTGAACACTTGAAAAAGAACCATTATATATACTAAAAGGCATCCATAGGACCCGCGTAGGTATGATATTGAAGAATTTTGTCTTCCCCTGCTTCCCTTCCTTTTTTTAGGAGTATTTAAGTGTTTATGGACCCTCGAGTTGCCCCCCGGAAGAGTTGTTAAAGCTAATAAAAATACTTTCTGTATAATAATTTTTATATTAAAACGTTAGTAATAAACGAAATAACGTCTTCCAGGATTGAAGGTAGAGGGAAATCAGTGGTCTGCGAGGCCATAGTACCTGCATCTGTAATTGCAACGGTTCTGAAGTCAACAGTTAACGCCCTCGTCGATGTTAACATCTCAAAAAACCTAGTCGGATCCGCAATGGCGGGAAGCATAGGAGGTTTCAACTCACACGCCGCTAATGTAGTCACCGCCATATATATAGCAACAGGACAAGATCCCGCCCAAAATGTTGGTAGCAGTAATTGCATGACACTAATGGAACCTACAAGAGAAGACGGCCAAGACCTTTACATAACCTGCACAATGCCCTCTATGGAGATCGGTACAGTCGGTGGTGGTACGATTTTATCAGCTCAAGCCGCCTGTTTGGCCATGCTGAATGTTGAGGGTCCAAATATAGAAAATCCCGGTGACAATGCCAAGCAATTAGCGAAAATCGTTTGCGCAACAGTATTGGCCGGAGAGCTGTCGTTAATATCGGCTTTAGCGGCTGGCCATTTAGTTCAAAGCCATCTTAAACATAACAGGTCATCGACAACCGTAAACGCCGATACCGGATGTAAAAGTAACGATAATTTATTTGTCGCTCCCTGTAAAAAGTATAGTTAAAAATGTGAATTTAGGGCTATTAATAAATTATCGTTTACCGTAAGAAAAAGAACTGTAATTATGTATTATTTTTTAAATTTTCTAATTGTTGGTATTTAGGAAAATTATAGTTTTTACCTCATTGTATATGGTTACCTCTTATTTCTAGAATCATAACTTATATATTGTACATATTTGTTAAGTAATTTTATACTCTACTTATAAAAACAATAGGATAGAATAATTGAATGAAAAGTATTGAGCCTGTAGTGACGTCATAGCTACTTTGTTACTATTTATTAATGCTTGCGATACAGCCCAAAACTTGTATCAATCAAGTTTGTTATATAAAATAATCGTATATACGTCACCGAACCTCTAAAATGAATCGTACAAATCTTGTAAAATGTGAGATATTTAAAACCAAAATATAAAATCAAAGCGTTGTTTTTTTAGACGTTCTTTTTCCAGCATATATCCTAAACTTCCTCCTCCGCTCTATATTTGAAGAAGTCTTCGGAAGGTACAGATGTAAGTTATAAGCAGAGTTAGGACACTTTCGTACGCTATAGGCAGTGGCTTGAGTTTATTGCAACTACACTAATGCTTTGTGATAAACCAAATGGTGTTCAAGAACTCCACGATCGGTGAACGGTAGTAATGTGCTCATACCACGATTAATTACATTTGGCAACACTGTACGCGCCTACTGCTGTAATAGTAGGTACCGTAATTTCTGAATTTCAAACTTCGAAAACATTTTACTCATCTGCAGCACCAAATGGGTGAATTTTACTAAATACCGTCTCTGGTAAACAAACTCCAAATAATACAAATGTCGCCATTTTGAATCACGCATACGTACATCCTTTGCTTATGGCATTCAAAAATTTTAACACTAACCTCACTATACAAGTATAGAAAATTTTCATTTTGGATGGCGATTTTAATGTATTATTGCTAGAACGTTGCTAAATCTTACGGATTGCCGGTTCCGTGACATCCGCTGTTGTTGGTAATACCGCAGCCGGTAGTGCACTCTCGCCGTGTAAACGTCATAAATGTACGGGGGTTATATTACAACCATTATTGGCTGCAACAGTAAAATCTACTTTTGTCTGCAGCGTTGTGAAAGATAAAACGAAATCAAAGTTTTAGTTAATACTAAGCAAATCACTTCTGTGTTTACAGGTCGCTGCAGACTCGGAAAGCACCTACACAGAATCGGGTTATGGGAAGAAACAGAATGCCGACTGTGTATGGAGGACGAAGAAACAGTAGAGCACGTTATGTGCCACTGACCTACGGCCACACGAATCAAGTACTACATCTTTGGGATGGATGGATGGATTTGATGGTGGAGGAGGGTGGCAAAAAGTCACATGCACCTGGGCCCTTTGTGCTATACATCTTTGGGAAGGAAATTATTTCCCTAACTGACCTGAAGAATTCGTGTTTGTACAAGATTCTGAGCTACCTCCAGGGCCTGGACTTGTTTGATGAACCCTAGGATGGCATCCGCACTACAGATGATCACTTCTTAGAATTTTGCGTGCGCGTAGACAGATACAAAATGATTCAGATAGGCGCGCTGCGTGTTACGGCGTTGCGCAGATCGCGCTACGTACAATATACCGCGCACCCTGGTGAGAACTGAGCACACGTGTATAAGTATTCGTAGTACTATTTGTCCCTCCCTCGTACCTGTTAATACGGTAACGTGCTATCTCTAGTAATAAAGTACAATACAAAACACTTTTTATCTGCGTGACAAAACGTTTATTAAGTTTACAATTGGAAAAAATATAAAAATCCATACCAGTTTATATCAATACAAAAAAGTATTCAAACGAAGTTAATTAATTATATAACGTAATTAATAAAATGCCGCTTAACCCCCAAACTGAAATCGCATTTTGCGCAGATATACGAAAAAATTATTGCCAGTTGGACGCAGAAATATGCACTTCGGTTAAAGGGTTAAACAAAATCATAATAATAATAATAAAAATAATAAGTCAAAAATCCCAATATTAACTTCTAATAATTATTAAATTAATTGATTTAAATAAGAAAAGGCAAATCAATTATGGACATAAAACAATTCTAATGAAATCCAGCAAACCAAATGGTGTTTCCTTTTTTTATATAAACACCATTTGTTAAAATAAAGCTATAAAGTTAAGTATTTATAAAGGCAACGTTGTGGTCAGACTATAATGTTATCTTCACTCTATTCAAACTAAAGCAAAGTCCTCGGATACATACATATGTGATGAATAATATAATTCAATAAGTTGTATATTGGTATAATGATAGAAAAAAATCATAGTTATGGTATAAATTAACAATTAGTCAGAAAGAAAAAAAATATCTGAATCGTCCTAAAATGATTATTGTAAAAGAGGAGACCCTTATATCTTATTTTATTAATATATATACAATAGATCAATTACTTACAAAAATACTATTAAAAACGTTGCTTATTATTAATGTTTGTGAAAAAATCACTTAATTTATATAGGGTAGCCACTAGGTGATTTTTTAAGGCCACAAGTTATTCAAAAACGAGGGCTGCGGACGCATAACTCACCGACGAATCGTTCATATTCCTACACTGACTTGATTGTGCGTATTTTAAAAATTTTAAGCTAGCCGCCTGAGTGTGATCATTCCTTAATAATTCTTGAATCGCCTATAAAATAAAATTCAGATATCAATTTAAACATATAACTCGCGTAATAGTAATGATTAGAGATAGTAAAGGTAGGAAGCGAGCCGACCCCAAGATAGTTGTGCCATCTGTTAGTCGCAGATGTAGTACTGTATCGTTAATCTCACTCTTTCCTCATCATTTTAATCAGATATTAAGGCGCCATCTATTAGCCTATTCGTATAGTATTTCTGATGTGCGCTCTCTATCTTTACCCCCTCTAATCTTTGCTCGTATAGGTATAATAGCAAATGCGCACGCGCACCACTGTAACTAACCTGCAGTAATATTCCAATAGGATGCCTACCGCAAATCGTATTGCCATATTTTTTTAGATAATTAGTGAATTCAGTCGGGTTCAATTTCTCGATAATATTCATACCCTAGAAATAAATAAATAAGCAAATGTGTATAGTGTTTTCAAATCGAATCTCACCGCTCTATCAAGGCCCTCGATTGATTGATGAATACTACCGTACGAACGGTCGTAATAAGTGTAACGAAATCGCTGACCCCAATGGCAAAAATCCGAAGATATCACAAAAAGGTTCTGGGGGTCTGCTAAATAACTGGATAAGATTCTACCGTAACAAGCTTCTCTCTCGGAACTCAGAGATCCTACTAGTATTGGTACTATGGTAAACTGATGCCTGTAGCTGGAAAATGGCGGAATATATTGCACCGTTTCTGGAGGCGTTAACGATGTGAGTACTTACTTTTCCATAACTTTAGCTATGTAAGGTAAATGCATTTCTATACTGTGTTCATTTTCGTCTGTGTCCAAATCCATCCATTCAAATTGCCCCGACATCTCCAATTCAGCATTAACTAAAGCAAGAATAATTGTAATTAATGACCCTTGCGAATTAGAGTGGATTAGGTGCAATATGAACTTTCATAGCCGACTTTAGCAGATAATACATCGATTGTAGATTCGATTCAAGTAAAATGCGATTTTAAGGAAACCCAATCATGAATTGATCCATACAAAGGCAGATTATCTTATATAAAAATGTTTAGTTACAGAAAGAAAATCGAAATTGAGAATCTGATTTATTATAGAATAAAAATATAAAATAAAACAATTTTTAGTCAAATTTCTTTTTAAAGCGACTCATACGTATTCTACACTTTAAGTAACAATAATTCCTCTTCGTAGTTCACACTTGTACTTCACAATACTTCTTTTCAGTCCCTTCAAGTTGTAATTTTTCAGGCAACCTTCCAAATAATGTTACAACCATTGCAAATAATCGTAGAAATTAAAGTCAAATTTTGTGATTTCTTCGAAGGTCTGAAAGAAATTCCAATGAACAAAGAAAAAATTAAAAGTCTTATAGATCTCCTAACATTTCGTTAGCCACGATTGTCAATGGAGAATTAAATCGAATAAATCGTACAGTGATAATGCCCTCCTCGTCTATGTATTTCTTGTTCATTTACCCTCTACTTTCGAGGCTAAGCCCGCACGCTGCCATTCTGTTGCATTTATAGCATTTCCTACATCTTCCTTTCCCGCTACATCCAACAGACAACTTGCCTTTAGTTCGTTTTCTGTAGAGGAAATTAATTAACGTAAGTATATTAATACAGATATTAATGTACCAAAACAATTCTACATATTTTGATATTAAATTAAAAATTAATTTGATTAAAACCGACAAGAACTTAATATAAATCGCTGATAAAAATAACTGGCTTAGCATATTAATAAATGTAATTATCAAATATTATATAAATATATACAGTGGTGAATCTCAACTGTCTGAGGTTGATACTAAAGAGGTCCCCAGATTGGTTATAAACTAGTTCATGTTTACTTTCGTGGATACACCCTGTTTGTCATTTGTCATCCCACCATTTATCATTCGTGTTTACCGCCGTTATTATTACTTTTGTAATCGTGTTTGTGTTTAAGTAAATATGAACTAGTTTATAACAAATCTAGGGACCTTCTTGATAGCAAGCTCTGACAGTTGAGATTATTCACTGTGTATATGGTCAATGCTTAGTTTCATAAGCAAAACATAGATGTCGCCAATAGTCGGAGTTTAGACGACCATACGAATAACTAACACGACTATTGGCAATATTTCTGTGTTTCACTAATGGAACTAGTGACCATATATACACTGCGTGGCAAAATCCTGGTATAAATTCATTATATTTGAAGCAATATGGTTTTCGCCACGTCAATTTTACCTGACCTAATATATAGATTTGTTTGCATCAATTTCTTATTGAAAAGGTTTTCCTTTCTTTTTGTTGTAGGTTAGGTATAGGATACGGCGGCTTAAAATAAATTTAAGTTAAAAATACCCCTTACCACCTTGTTGAGTAGTAATAGCGTTCGAAGAGCTGTATTGCTTTCGGAGTGCTACGTCTGACATTATTTTTCTTTGTGGTTTTCTGCCGAAATACGTATACAGAGTACTTTACTCAACAAGGTGGTAAGGGATATTTTTGACTTAAATTTTTTTTTTGTTGGTAGTTCGAGCGGGATTCAAGATCTAGTAGTTATTAATCAATTAATTCAAATAGATTCCAATATTTCAATTAGTTGTTTTCATATCAATTTTAATTTTTTACTTGGTTCAGCACGAACATTCAACATCATCATAGATGTTTCTTTAATCGGTTTTACACCATGGTAGAATTTATATTTTTATTTTTTGTATCCGCACAAATTTTCCTACACCTTTGCTTCAATCTGTTATAAAGAAATACGTTTAAATCATATGTTTTCTTTGTTTCTGTAACTTGTGTAAACGCTGTTGTGTGCTGGGACCAATAAACATCTATCTATCTATATGAAATTCTGCATAGAATCACGCACCGGGTTTAAACCGCCCTCAGCTAAATTTTACATCTAAGCCAACTTTTAGAAAAGTATAAGATTAGATATCCATTGTTGGAAGAAACAAAATACGATTTTCAAATCACAAAACATAGTAAAATGTTTGCTTAAACCCCTACATTTTGGATATACTGTCTGCCCCTGGGAATTATGACCGTTAAAGTTATGCAATATTTAATATGTATAAATACAAGCAATTTATATAAGTCAACTACCCAATTTTTATTCTACTTCACAACTGCATTAATAGAACCAAAGCACTTAAAATTGTCTTTGCATACAGATCTCACTAAGCTTATATTTCGTATGAATACAAGATATTCTATTATCAAACGGCGTAAAATATTCATTACCTAGCTAAGTTTCTACAATTGTTAACGTGACTGAGTATATCAATCACAATATCCGAATGTAATCTGCTAAAGTTTGCCAGAGTGCTAATTAATTAATCTAAATTCCTTAGGCAATAAATTATTCAGACAAGATAGTAAAGATATGGATTAAAACGAAATTCAAAATACATTGAAAAGTTGAATTTATCTATGGAAATATATAGACCGTTTTAATAAAGTTAGATTGGGTATGTGTTAAAATAATTAGACAAAATACGGAAAGGGAACTTATTCCTTAAGGATGACTAGAAACGACTATATTTCTAACGTATCAAGTGTAAATATGTAGCGTTATTTAACATCGGCAAAATAAAAATTCTAGTATCTACAAACTACAAAAAGCGATGCAAAATTACGCGATGCCATAAACAACTAATTTGTTCAGCAATATTTTACATTCTACGTGCACTATTTTATAGCAATTACCAACCCAGTATTAAGCAATCCCAATATAAAAATAAGCTCCATCTCTCCCAGTTAATAGGTACTTTATTATATTCGTATTAATTAATTAACCTCTTAACAGGGTATTTTTTAACTGCATGCGCATGCAATCGTGACAAGACAAATAACAAATTAGGTATTTTATTTTACAAATGCATATTTTCACTGTAGCATATAATATAAAAAAATCCTCCCACAAATCATATTTTTTAATGCGTATATGCTAACATATAATCAAATAGGTATTCTTTGAAGTGCGCATGCGTAGTGTGATTTTCTGACTGAATTTCTCAGAACAAATGTATTTCCATTCGCGTAGGTACGTACGTATCATGTCCAATTAAGAGGCTATCAATCAATTTGTAAGTATATATATGGATAAACAAAAATACTCAAGCATATAATAATTCTATAGAATACTATGTACATATCTTCCTCTTGCCTGAATTACTTTGTTTTTATGAAAGAGTGAAAATTTTACCCTGAGTATCTACATGAAGATCATACAATGGTGTACGATATTTTTGTGCACTAGACAAGGCACAACTTGATAATCGAACATGATGTGACGGACCCAGAATAAATATTCTCCTAACAACGACAGGACTTATCTGACGATATGCGTGTCCACCACAAGCTCCACAATACTGGTAACCAGCATGCCTTTCAAATTCAGTCAAATATATATTACTTGTTAGGTGTGTTTTAGAGGTGAACTTACGGTGCGATAATTGCTCTGGCAGGTCCATGACTTAAGTCTGCCTGGTTTAGCCAATAATCTAATTGTCTTGATAATTCTGGTCCTGCAAGAAATAAAATTGACTTCTATAAATATTATTTATAAATGGAAAGCTAGGAGGACTTTAGGATTACCTGAATCTGTATACCAACTTCCAGCATGTACTGCTCTCCTTACTGGCATTTCAAAGGAATATTATAATAAAACCAATATGCCCTAATTAATAAAATTGTTTACTTAGGATAAAATAAAAACCACAATACACAATTTTTATTAACCAGAGATATTAGAAATTACAGCAATATTACAGTGGAATGCGCACGCTTAGATAATTTTACCATTCAATCAGCTGTTGATAACCTTATTGTTCGTTCGCACAGTTTATATTCAACTTTGTGCTTGTATGGAAATTAAATAAAACTTAATTTAGTACTCATAATTAAAATAATACCACATAACAATAGAAAAATGTAAATCGAAGGTTTATAAAATCCTGATTTTAGGTCTTCTCATCCGTTTTAAAATTAAAGTATATCATACGGATTACGAAAGTAGTACAATGTCAGGCGACTGGCCAGCGTCACAAATGCACAAACATTACGTTTCAAAGTCGAGTGGAAAACTGAATATTCTCTATTCTCAGCAACTTTGCTACTGAAACGCCTATTTTGGTATATTGCCTTGTAATTAAAAATTGACTACGAGCATATGATCATCACAGGCGCTTTATTCGAATGTAAATTTGTTTAAAATAGGCATTACTCCTCGGTTGTTTTAATTACAGGAATTGTTTAATGTAGACACATTATAAAACAACTTCAAATACCCCGGGCTTTTTTTCAAAATTTTATGGAAAAATACCTCCCCGTAAATGGATTCAAAGACTTTACTTTCACTACTCGACTCACGGGGTCGCTGAAATCAATTTTTTCAGAATTAGCTGTGATATAAACCATTGCCTATATTCAAGTTAGTTTCTTAGAGAGCAAGCGAGATTAGTGTATATAACTTTTATTTTCATCTCTCTCTACCAATTGAGCCCAAATAAAAACGGAATCGGTCATCAATATTGATTGCAGATTGGTACCAATTAAAACGTATTTGGACCGTATTTAGTTGTTACCGTAAAATAGAAATTCCATATTGTGAGTATTAACATATTATATCATATCATATTATATTATATATATTATATTATATATATTATATTATATATATATATATATATATATATATTAACATTTATTTATTATTTAAAATCCTTAATTTATAAGGTGTCATTCACAAAATTTACAGTATACATATAAAATATTTTGGGAACGGTTGATAAATACCTAATCGAAGGGTCATATTTTTCTCAGCGATGTCTAGTGAGATATGCACAAGTAGCCATAAGAAAAAGGGTAAATCCAAGCTTGAATCTTACCGATCGGGAAAGAATTCCGATGGTGACAGTGATCCTTCGGATACCTGCAACACCCACACAACTAGGGGAGGTGTCAGGGTGTACAAGATTGTTGTATTAGGAGATGGGGGTGTGGGAAAGTCAGGTAATTTCTTTGTATACATTTCTTATTTAGGAATGACTAATATAACTGTTTATTATTATTAGCTGTCACTTTACAATTTGTTAGTCACAGCTTTATTGATTATCACGATCCAACAATTGGTGAGTATGATACATATTTCTTTGTGATCTTAACTCATAATATTAATTCAAAATGTATAGAGGATTCCTATCAACAACAAGCCGTTATTGATGGCGAACCTGCTCTATTGGATATTTTGGATACAGCTGGACAGGTTGATTGTATATAAACTTATTTTAACATGGAGTAAATCCTAGATTTACATGATACCTAACTTACATTTTCAGGTTGAATTTACCGCTATGAGAGATCAGTATATGAGATGCGGGGAAGGTTTCCTCATCTGTTATAGCGTAACAGACCGCCACAGTTTTCAAGAAGCACTGGAGTATCGCAAATTGATACAAAAAGTCAGGGCTTCCGAGGATATACCACTGGTATTGGTCGGCAACAAGTTCGACCTGCAGATGCAACGGAAAGTAACAACTGAAGAGGGTAGAACCCTGGCCAGGCAATTCGGTTGCCCGTTCTACGAGACATCGGCAGCACTCAGGACGTACGTGGACGACGCTTTCCACACCCTAGTACGTGAAATCAGAGCCAAAGAGCAACAGAGGTCGCGCGGGTCTAGGGGTGGTAAGACGCACAAATACAGTAAGTGGTGGCGGTTGAGGAGTATATTCTCTTTGGTTTTTAAACGCAAGAGGCGCACAAATTATAATTCTTAAAACGATTTTACATCTTCTATGTGTATTTCTGGGGTACTCATACAAATGTTTCATATAATTGCCTTATTGGATCTATCAATTTACATTCGTTTTTGAAACTCACAAGAAAAAGTGTTTAAAATATATGAATAGTAGTACTTTTTTTTTGCTAGAGGTGCCAAATAATTTTTGTATTCGCTTAAATTTATTTTAATAACATAACCAACACAAAGCACGCGCAACTAGTCATTAAACTTGAATGTTTTATTTATTCTAGTCCTTTAATATTAATAAAAGATAATTAAATTAGAATTAAGCAGCTAACAACTATTATTTACACGTTATTTGACTTTTTTTTAAATTTTGCAATTAAAAGTGTAGAGGGTTCAAACAAAGCTACCATCTTGATGGCTTTCTATGTGGTTGAACTAGCAGTTCGACGTTTCAAATGAGTAGAGGTATAGTTCTCGCAACGAAACAGCCGACCTTTGCACAGTGATAATGTTAAAATCACCAACACAACTTAATGTCAAATCTAGTGATATTTCGTCCGCGTAGGATTTCTTCAATTAGAGCGTTGCCACTTGCATGTATAAGGGAAGCTGTCAACGCACTTACTTGACATTTGTCATTTTGACGTTCTATTTAGTATTGATAGTTTTCCTATTTTTTTAACAATAACATATCTAAATATCTGTGAAACCATATGATATGCTATGTAATGCGTGGCAACCATGTCATGAAAATACGAAATGTCAGAAGTCGGTTGTTTAATTGCAAGAGGAATAAATAGTAGATTATATACTTGGTTGATGCTTTGGTTTTGCCGCATTACCCGCATTTGTATGCCATTAATAGTCCAACTTCTAGCAGTTTAACCTGATTTTCCCTAATCTACGACTTCCGCCTTGTAAACCAAGGCAGGGTCATAGAATTTCTAACAGGACATCACCATTAAGGCTGCATTCATAGTGCTGTAGCGGGGATTCAAAAGACGCATATTTCGTTCTATGGTACATTTTGTGGAAATTTAATGTAAGTGAAAAATATTTTCATACCAAGATTAATACCAAGAAGTATTTTGTCCACCATACAACTGTGTAGCGATTTATGTTGATCAGGCTCTTGATTTTAATCAACATTATTATTATTATTATTTCAATTTAAAAGAAAAGTTATAAATATTAAATAAACAAATATATTTAAAAAATTGTGTGCGGATAAAGTAGACAAGTATACATTGGGTGAGAAGAAAATTACTTGCATATGACCATTTACTTAAGTGCTCCCTGAAGAAGTCTAACATCACTAATAAAATCCACTCTTTATTTATTTTGGATCTTACTACAAAATTTTGGATACATAAAAATTCATCCATACTAGTTAATGCCTATCATCACCTCGCTTAATAAAGTGCTTCTTCATAATCCACCCAATTAAGCAACCAAGATTCAGATTTACTATCTGGAAAATGGAAAGATTTTTATATAATAATAATAAACCAAAAATTTGGATGTGCCGTTTATGATCCCCTATTTGTGACGGCTGGTGTATAAGAGTATAAGGGCTGCAGCACTGACTAAATTTTACAAACGTAGTAATCAAAAATAAAAAGTATTTTCAGAAATTACTTTTTATATAGATTAACGATATACGGCGAACACGGCTGCCGACATCAGCACCGTTTAGTTGTGGATATATCGTGAAAAAACAAATTCATTATTTCATTTCCTATGCTTAGGGAGTAACAAATTTTGGGATATTTGCAGAAGTACCGTAAGTAAGTTTGCAGACCGTGAAAATAAAACTCACGTCATGGACGTTCTTAATATCAGGAATATCGTTCGAGTGAGCAATTTCTCATTGATTTATAGTTATTTTTTGTGCAGTCCTTAACCTTAAAAAGTCACGAGCCGCCACTGCCACAAAACAATTTCAAATAATTCTTTGGATCAGGAAACGACTTCCACAAGGCCATCTTCCCCGACCTATTATTGACACAGTTTTTTTTTATTTCCTCCAATTTTTGCAATTTCCACACTACATTTCTATGCTTTTGTTGAAATCTTCAACTAGTATGTCTGCTTGTTGTATATGCGTAGAGGTTACTTGAAATGGGAGGCTTAAACTGCAGTTTTACCGAGGTTGGAAACGTGAAATTTATTCCATTTATACTTGTTATCTGACAATTTACAAAGACAAAATAGAAATCACACCCATTTAGCGTGTACTGAGATATTCGGGAGCCTGCCTCAGTTTCCGTAGTTTCAATCACAATATTGTTTGTACTAATACACAGTATCGGGAAAATCCACACCGCACAAATTAATTTAATAAAATTCGGGAATTGTTTGAGAATGAGAGCCGACGTGCTCTTGAAACATATGTCCCGAATTTTATTAAATTAATTTGTGCGGTGTGGATTTTC
>JARFOC010059967.1:2803-18210 GCA_031763485.1 Osmoderma eremita | reverse complement strand
ACAGCAACTAAGGATAGTAAGAGATAAAAGTTGCTATTATATCCCGTACTGCATACGGAGGTTGAGACGATCTATAGGCATACGCGAGCATTGGTTTGAAATGGCAGCACGGTTAAGCGTGATATATTCTGCACTTGTTAGAACTTAGATTTTTTTGCCTTATATCGTAATAATTATTGGACACCGTTTCAATAATCTTGCACAATTCTTTTGTTTCAAATCGATGGATCCGAAAGTATGCGATTTGTCCGCAATGGAAAGTTTCGTAACTGTACATAATCGTCTGCAGTCTAAATAGGAAGTTTAGAGTACGCACAGACTTTAGAGTTTAGACGTAGTCGAACGTGTCAGTATATATGCGTTAGGAATCGGTACTCTATGAAACGTTTGTTTAAACATGTCTACTTCAAAAACAGGAAATATCGAATTGAGAACATACATACGTATATAGGTTTGTATATACAAGTATACAAGTGTAGAATGGAGGGATATTTATATAAACAACACTTAGTCAATGGGCTAAATAAACATGAAAGCGAAGAATCGTTTCTGAATTAACGAGGATGGGTAATAAATAGGCCAAGATCGATCTGAAATTTAGGATAATAGAAGTACAGCGGGCGAAATAAGTATTCGTACGATTTCCCCGTATTTTTTGTTTGTTTTAAATGTGATATAATGACATGTTATGTACAGTGGTGTGCTAAAAAATAACAGTATTTCGAAAATACAGTACATTCTCGATAAACTAATTACAACAATTAACTGGTTGCCTACGATGTCGCGTTACCTATAATAATAATAATCTTTATTTGTCGTGAGATCTGTATCCAGATATTGGCACCGTCAATTATAAAATACATCAATCAGTAAAACAAATTATAAAAAAACGAAATACAAACAGTATTAGACAACGTATCAATAACAATTAGTACACAATATAATGTACAAAGTCATTGAATTTTATACAAGGTGGCAACAAATTCTAATCCACTCATCTACATACTCGTCAATTGTGTAGAATGCCTTCTCCAGTAACATCTGTTTTACGCGCTGTTTAAAAATTTTAGAGCAATCAATTGACCGTATCTCGCCCGGAGGACTATTATATAGTTTTAGACTGATTAGTGCCGGAGATTTTTTTGTTAATGTTAATCTGTGTTGTGGAATAGTCATAAAATTAAATTTTTCTGGTCTTGTGCGAATGTATTGCCCTACGCGATTCAAAATCATGCATGTGTTCCTGTGTGTCAATGCTTTATAAATAATAATAATACAGGGAAAGGTTAATATGTTTTTGTTCTTAAATGTTTCTCTACAACTCCCTCTATAAGCTAGATTAGAAATTAATCGTATAAAACGTTTCTGTAGAATAAACTCTTTCCCAGTTTGCGGCCACACTCCAGATAATGACATTGTAGGAAAGCACAGAGTACACCAATGAATAATAAACATTTACTAGGTCATGCTGTTTCAGGACATTCTTTAATTATAACATTCCATAATAGGTTTTCTTTACACTATCTAGATGATCTCCCCAACTGAGATTTTTATCTAATATCACCAAATTTAAGTTGCTACTGAATCGTTAATCATCGTGGAACGATCGGTAACGATCGGCTTATTAATACCAATTAATTGTCAAAAGGACCAGTAAAAATTAGTTACAATGAAATAACGATAAACGACAGGCAAGGGTTAATATATTCGGATTATGAAAATGCAAAGTATATGCAAACACAACGATGCAATTATTCTCTTACGGATAAATATCATCAAAAAATACAAGAATCTTGCATTGCACGATGTTTAACGACTAAGCTATATATTAGGACATTGGTTATAAGGGCAGAATCAATGTTGTATCTGTTTACGCCTGGGAGATTCATAATCCAATGAAAGACAAGCAATATATTGCCTCTCATTGTAAAAATAGATATAGGAGTATTTATATTCATAAGATCCCTTACAATAAATCATATGGCAGGTGTATACAAATTTATAGCGAATGCAAGATTCTTATATTTTTTGAGGTTATTGATTTAGGTAGCGCATGTTTATCCGTAAGAGAATAATTGCATCGTTGTGTGTGCATATACTTTGCATTTTCATAATCGGAATATATTAACCCTTGCCTGTCGTTTATCGTTATTTCATTGTAACTAATTTTTACTGGCCCTTCTGACAATTAATTGGTATTAATAAGCCGATCGTTGCACGATGATTAACAATTAAGTAGTATATAAGATAGAGGTTAAAAAGCGGGAAAAGGCAATGTTGAAAGTGGCGTTCTAAGAGCAGGATTGTTCTCGGGGTACTACGCCTGACATTATATTTTTTCTTTGTGGTTTTCTGCTGAGGATGGCAACTTAATTGCCGAAATACGTATTCAGAGTTCTTTACTCAACAAGGTGGTAAGCGGTATTTTTAACTTAAATTTATTTTAAGCCACCGTATCCTATACCTAACCTACATCTAATATCTAATAAAAGAAAAACGATTTTTATATTGCGATGCATGTTTCCATTACTCCACAATAATAAATAATCAATTATCATGATTATTGACGATAATTTATTTACATAAAACACGAGTCTGTCAAAAATTGTTAAAACGTAGTTTTCTATTTGATTCTGTCCGCGATATTTATGGCTGAAGTGTTAGATTGTAATACAATTTTACATCGTTTGATTACTATAAGTACACTATAAATACATATCACAAATTATGTATGGCGTTTACTTTGCTTTATAATAATAACAATCTTTATTTGCCGTGAGATCTGTATGTATGTAACAAATTTTAATCTACTCCTACTACATACTCGTTCATGGTGTAGAATGCCTTCTCCAATAACATCTGTTTTACGCGCTGTTTGAAAATTTTAGAGCAACCAATTGACCGTACCTCGCCCGGAAGACTATTTATTATATATTTATAGTTTTAGATTCATTAGTGCCGGAGATTTTTTTGTTAATGTTAATGGAATAGTCAAAATTTAATTGTCTAGGCTTGTGCGGATGCATTGCCCTACGCGATTCACAATCATGCATGTGTCCCTTAATGTAAGTCAATGCTTTATAAATAATAATACAGGGAAAGGTTAATATGTTTTTATTCTTAAATGTTTCTCTACAACTTCCTCTATAAAGTAGATTAAAAATTAACCGTATAAAACGTTTCTGTAGAATAAAGACTCTTTCCCAGTTTGTGGCCACACCCCAGATAATGACATTGCACAGAGTACACCAATGAATAATAAACATTTATTAGGTCTTCCTGTTTTAGGACATTTTTTAATTGTAACATTGCATAATAGGTTTTTTTACATACACTATCTAGTTGATCTCCCCAACTGAGATTTTTATCTAATACCGCACCTAGTACAGATGCAGTGATGCGGTGAAGTTTTTGTTTATATTTACGATAGGCTTCCGTATATGAAAATTAATAATTTTTGTTTTTTGTTCATTTAAAATCAGCCAATTTTTACTACACCAACCCGTCACTTCTTCAACTGCCCTTTCAATTTTGTAATTAGTGTCATCTAATGTCGTGGCCTTCACAATTACAGAAATATCGTCAGTAAATAAAATAGGGAGCCCGCAAGTTATTCTTTCCGGCAGATCATTCATGTGTAATAAGAATAGCAATGAGCCTAAAACTGAGCCTTGCGGAACACCCATATCAATCAATTCAGGTGACTGTTCATTTCCCAATTTAACCACTAGTTTTCTGCATTCTAAAAACGACAATAACCAATCTAACGAAAGCCCTCTGAACCCCATAGCTATATACTTTCATCGCCATAACATTACTATCTGCACAATCGAACGCGCATGTTAAATCAAAGAAGATGCCCAGCTACATAATTATTTGAATCTAGAGCAGTGTAAATGCGTTCCAAACTATGAAAGTGCGCAGTCTCGGTTGACTTTTGTTTTACGAATCGATGCTGGCTCGAGTGCAATATTCTGTGTTTATCAATAAAGTCAGCTATCTGATTAGAGACAATTTTCTCAATGACTTTTGAAAAAGAGCTTAGTATAGAAACAGGCCTATAATTTTGAATATTAGAGGAATCATCTCGTTTGTACACGGGTATAACCGAAGCAGTTTTTAGTTCTGATGGAAATTTTCCTGCTTCAAAAGATTTGTTAATTACATGAGATAAAACACCTGAAATATCCAAGCTTATTATTTTTAATAAGTAGTTGCTAATTTCATCAAAACTAGAAGACTTTTTGTTCTTTAGATTACTTATACAACTAACTACTATGGAAACAAGTTGGTGCCAAAAAAAAAATTTATTGCCACGGTGTGATGATGTTGCCCCAATCTTTTTGTCTTTATGGTAAATGGTTTTCATGGTAAATCGTGGGTGAAATTTTCTGTCGAGTGATTATTTAAAAATATTTCGATATATTTTTCCACATAGTTCCCCTTTAGGCTCGGTCCACTTGGCCCAGCGATACTCCAACTTTTTCAAGCCCGCCGAAAAAATAGGATTTGTCAAACTCGAAACAGGCACCAGTTTCGGCCAGAATCTCTCCTCGTTTGATGCGAATCACTTCCCCCCGATCCATATTTTCTACAAGAGGCTAAATCTGGAGAACACGACGAACGCAATTGGTATCCCAATTCCACCAATTTCGCTGAGGCCACTAGAGACAAATCTGCCGGCTAATTCTGGTGGAGGAACAATTTCTTTCTTTTTCGATCAGTAGGGCCGTTTTCCCTTCGAAGCGTCATCAATTTTGCCCAATAATAATTGAGCATAAAATTGCCTTACGGTCGCCCTTCCATTTTCCGAATCGTCGGTGAAGATTATGCCCTTTGAATATTATATAAGAATAGTGATTTTGGCCTTTCCGGCAGAGTTGACCGATTTCGCCTTTTTTGGTGCATCTTCTTCCATTGTTTTGACTGTTTGAACAATCATGTTTCATCAGCAGTCACGAAGCGGCAAAGAAACCACTTCAAATTGCGCTTAAACAGGTCCAAACACTACTTAGAAATGGTCATTCGATTTCGGTTATTGTCCACGTTGACAATAGCTTCGACACGCTTAAATGTTCATACAATATATTCCGCACATGTTCAAATGTGATGCCTACGATATCAGCGATCTCTCTGATATTCCAAAATGATATCACGGATTTTAAATAAGACGTGATATCATTGTCATATGCCTATGATTCAAATGTATAATAAAATCTGATATATATTTGCCCAGATCATATTTCTCAAACTTCAACCGTATACATCTTGGTAGAGTTGCTCACTGGCGCCAAGGGACACTGGCGTAGATTCGATACAACCCCCAGTATAACTCCGAGTCTGAACGAGATCTATTGTGTATACATGTACGCTCTGTAAGTACTATTTCGTAGCTATACGTTTGTTTAACAAATATTTTACAAGGTTACACAATTTATGGCAGAATATCTAAACTCGTATGCGCCCACCACTGACTCTTGGCGCAAATTGAACAGCTATTGGTAATAAAATTAAAAGAAATGAGAATTTCAGAACACATATGTATATAGGTATTAAAAAGAGTTTTTGTTGCCTTAATATTTCTAAGCCAGATGTTGTTTTACAAACACATTTATTTAGCATCTAAATATTTTAATTTTTTGTTTTATTACACGACAAATATGAAATGTCATCATATGCCGATTTCAAGGAACACACGCAAAAAGCCAAAAGAATTGTCATCACATTTCAAGGGGAATTTAGATTCGATCTTCAATTACTTACTTGCACCAGAAGCATAGCAGATATGGACAGGCGATTGTCTTGTAGACTACTCATATTTTCCCCCACCACTAGGAAATATATCTCCGTGGAAGACGTTCAATAAAAGCAAATAATCAAGACGTCTTCTTAATATCTTCTGTCTCGTCTGTAGTAGACAAGTTTAATTCAAATGTAACCGGCACGTCCAAGAACTAGTGTAGAAGCGAACAATATAAAAACTGCATACGTTAGAACTGTTTCATGATTAAGTTGTATATATTTTTAGTGTGTGTTTACGATCTGAACATAGATATGTACATAATATTGCACATATGTATATTACGGAGTGGATGCAGGCATTAATAATGATAATAAAGTAATAGGAGGAAATGGATAATTTAAAATAATCTAACGGCCAACGCCAATTGCATAAACATAAAAAAGAAGTCTTTTTAAAATTTATTCCTATTGTGAAATCAAAAGGTGTGTATTGTAGAAGATAAATATAGAATCCCTAATTTAAATTTAATTAATTTGGTGTCTTGTGCGAATAAAAAAATATTGGTAGTGTTAAAAGTAATATTGGAAGATTATAGAGTTTAAAATATATTTTTTTAATGGGGATGTTTTAATAGGGGACATCAGCGTTTTAAAAAAATGTTATTTAACCTTTAAATATACAGATAAGTACGCTCAGGTAAATTGAAACTGGTTTTAAATCTATTTCCCTCTGTACTGTATAGCACAAAACACTGTAGCGTAGATGTTTTTTGTGACTAACAGGTGTTCCTTCACTTCTTACAATAACAACTATGCAAAAAAGATGGGTTTGTTACCAGAAATATTAGCAAAGGTATTCCTAACCTCAAAATGACACCCGTATATGTAATACATTTTAGTATAAACTATTAAAGTGTGTCGTACAAAAAAAATTAATTTCCCATTAACACCGACTTATTTTTTCTTAAATTTGTTCCCCTGTTCTTCTATTAAATATCTCCAACATTAGATACGTTGCTATAAATCGGGTAATTTTGTCGCTACATTGATCGTTTTTCGGTTCATTTTTAAAACAAACGTAGGGCTACAAAATAGTATTTAAAGAGCGTACATGTCTACCCAACAGATGTCGCTTAGACTCTCAATTATGCTTAAGGTCGTATCGAATCTACGCCACTGCCCGTTGGCGCTATTGGGCAACTGTAGTTATTACTAATTTACCAGATGTAAAAATGAAGCCATATTTAGTACCAACAAAAATATTTTTAATATTTTCAGAATTTATCTTTTATTTACAATGGACGATCCTTTTCTTTTAACTTCACTGGCTACTCCTCGGGGGTAACAGAGTCGGCCGTGCCCATCCAAACTTAATTAAGGAAAATGAAAATTTAGGACGTTATTTATTTAATTTTTATAATGATAATAATAATAATTCCTAACCTCAAAATGACACTCGTATATGTAATACGTTTTAGTATATACTATTTAGAGTATGCGATACAAAATACTCACGAGTCGCTCCTGTTTAACACCCATTCCTTCTATTAAGTTCTTACAGATTTTCCTTTTTTGTTTATACTTTTCAAGGTTGTTTTTGTTTTTTTACTATTTGCTTAGGTAATATTCATCTTGTATTTAATAAGGGAGAATTTGAAACATAACGATTTCCCCTAAAAGTTCTGGCCAATTTTCTTTAAGTGTCGACTCCTCGCGTGTTAATATTGCCTATTGTTCCTCCACGTAATCGCGAACGTTACAATTAGCAACAACAGTTGCAGATAATAGTTTTAATCAACGACACTAAACATCGTAGATAAGCCAAGAAAGGTAAATAAATAAACTCACCACGTCAAACTTCTCTTGATTTCCATCTTTACCCCTATACTTCTGCACCAACACATTCTGCGCAATATTCTTTATACTCATACTTTTACTTTTTCCCAATTTCGAGGATAACTTCTCGAAGAAACCCATCTCCTTCAAGGGCAAATCTCCGAGGGACATAGACTTCCTTTTTTCCGCGTAGCCTAGTTTTTCTCTTTGACTCAAAAAGTATCTGTTTTTCTCCAATTCCAAGAGGAACGAGGGACTCTGTACCGTTTTCCTATTGGTTGACAATTGGGGACTGACCTGGGGCACTTGTTTTCGTGACGTTTTCAAATTAAAACTCCTGCGCCTCTGGAATTCGGACATTTTTTTTCCCACGACTTAAAAATTTCCTTTTTTGGTTAAACCTCGGTTGTGTACCGCGGGTATGTGGACGAACCGATGAGAACTGAGTGAGATAGAGATACGATTACGTTTTACAGTGACGAAGATTAGATAAGATTGCATAAATAAGAAACTCACCTTCGAAAATAGTTTTGTTGCCTTCTGTAATTGTGGAAATACTTGGTGTATGCAAATAGTCGATTTCGTGTTTATTAGGAATGTATATAGGAAAAGAAATTGTTGAAGAGGTGTAAAAATGAATTAAAGTAGACAAATATGTGTATGGTAAATTAAAATTGTCAAAATACACAAATAAAAGTCACTGTCATCATCAGTCATTAAGAAGATAAATATTTAAAAACATCATATTCTAAAAATAACACTTCGTTTGTTAATATTTTCCCAATCATTGAATTATATGGATCCAAATTAAGAATATATATGTTATACAGTAAAACCGGATTTAAACGACCACCTAACAAAACACCCGATCACCCAACATACTATTTTTAATTAGTGGACTCGTTTAACACAAGCAAAACCGATTATAAAAATGTAATACAATTAGCGCAGTTTTATCACGACTTATCCATAAATCCCTGTGATACCGTATATTAGAGATATTTTAAAACCAATAAAAAATTTACAAACGAAACAGCATTCTGTCGAAAAAGTTGTTTCAAACTACACTGTGCACTGTAAATAACATAATGATTTTTAGCAATTCACCATCGCTTCAACACAAAAGTAAGTGCAAATGTTAATTACGTATGACCTTGTATAAAACTAGATTTTTTAAATATATGTATGAATAATGTATAGGTTAAAATGTATAAATTTAGGTATTTGGGGCATAATATATATAAATTCTTAACGTGACAAAATGTATTTAAAAATTGATGTTAGTAAATAATAATAGTGGAATATTTTGATTTTAAATTATTCGTTTTAACTATATTACCATCATATTTTTGATTTTTCTATGTTCAAAACGAGCTATATTTCATTTTAAATGCATAAATATTGATTTTGAAATATATTAATAGCCTTATATATTTAAATTTTAAATATCTAAAGCAAAATTTTCGTTAAAACTCGAATTTTTATTATTAATCATAGATGAATCACCACCGGATAGATTTTGAATTTACCGCGCCCACCGAAACACTTCAAATTAGCGCCGGCCAATAGCGTGCGTTTCCGCAACAAACATCCGCCAATGGTGACGCACCGCCGCGAAGTTATCTATAAATTAGTCACGTCCATGCCATTTAGCAGTTATTCAAAAATGACGTGAAGGAGGTGGTGTCTGTTCCGACTACTTTAACGATAATAGAATATACCGGCGCGCGTCAACGCTAAGGAAAAGCGTGAAGCAATCTCGAACGCTCCCAGTTATCATACGATACGAAAGGATCTCGGAAGATATGAATAGAGGCGAATAGGCGGCCGGAGGCACCACCGAACCGTAAGAGATAGGAGAAAATGGCCGGTCTTTTAAGGAATATTTGCGACATCTTCTGGAGCGAAACTGTATGGTTGCCCCCGAACGTTACCTGGGCGGACATCGCCCCCGGGGCGCGGGACGACGTGACGCCCACCGATTATCGGCATCTATACTTCCCATTACCCATGGCTTTCGTACTACTATCGATACGATATTTCTTAGAAAAGTATGTATTAAATTAGGTTAAAATCCATTTATTTTACCCTAATTGGCAGGTATTGGTTCGCACCAGTGGGTATTTCATTAGGTATTAAGAATAGCAGACCAAAGAAAGCACCAACGAACACGGTGTTGGAAAAAGCATTTTCATCCAATCGAAAACAACTCAAACATAAACAGGTTAGTAAAACCGACTCTTCCTCTCTGTGATAATAATAATAATTCCTTGTGCGAAGATACAAGGATTAGCGAAACAATTGGATTGGACGGAAAGACAAGTGGAACGGTGGCTGAGACTGCGTAAGAGTCAGGAGAAGCCGACGACTCTAGTGAAATTCACCGAGAACGCTTGGAGATGCTCGTATTATACGTTTTCCTTCTTGTACGGGGTTGTGATATTGTGGGACAAGTCGTGGCTGTGGAATATTAATGATTGTTGGTAAGTTTCTTTGTTACTATTAAGGGAATTTCGTTTTCGAAGTGCGTTTGATACAAATATTGTTGCGATGTGTCTGCTTAATGCTTATTCACCATGTATTACGCTGAATTGTGGTTTAAATATTACCGATTTGATTTTTAATAACCATGTATAGCAAATTAAATTTGTGTTTTAATAGAAAACGTCTGTAGCGCCTTTATTATTCATGCTTTACATAACCTAGTTCCTGTCACATAACGTAATGATGTTGTTCCGATTGAAATACCTCAAAATGCCACCATTAATTTATTTTATCGTAACAAGGTCTTTCCTCAAATTAAATATAGTTATTTACGGCTCGTAATAAAATAGAGTTTTCAAAATAAGTACAGTTTCATAGATCAAATTGTATTTTAGTTATCCTTAAGTACATATCTTTATCTCTGTATTATTTGCTTTAAAATATCTTCGCTGTGTTTTCTATTCTCTGTGCGTTTTATTTTTGGTTTTTTATTCCTATTTCGTTTGCTCAGTAAGTTACGGTCGGTTTATCTTATCGTAATATGCGGTGTGTGTATGCAAATTTGTGAAACGTAAAGTATTTTTGGTGTATCGCATTCGATTCGAATAATTGTTGGGGAAAATATGGAGATTTAGAAAATCAATTATGTAAATAGGGTAAATAATATTAAATAAATTTTATATATGTGAAAAAAATGTTTTCGACAACTCATGTTATACCGGAAATAGAGCGAAAAATCTATTTCGCCTTTAAAAATTTTAATTTGACCATTCTATCATAACCTACGCATTTATACGGAGAGAAAATGATCTGAGCACTTCTTTCCTATCTGGAAAAATAAAAAAGTTACAGCCGATATTGTTATTAGACTTGCGTTCAACTGATTTTAGCGCTTTTAATTTATAATCTTCAAAGCGCTATAACGTTCTTATTTTGCATTATATCGGAAAAGTGCTGGTGGAGATTTTTTTATATATTTAGGGGAGGATTGTTATGCCCAGATTAAATTTCGTTAGCTTCCCTTTATACCGGAAATAAAGCGAAAAATCTATTTTGCGCGCCAGAATGGTTTTAAAATTTTAATTTGAAGATTCTATCATAACCTACGCACTTATACGGAGAGAAAATGATCTGAGCACTTCTTTCCTATCTGGAAAAATAAAAAAGTTGCAGCGGATATTGTTATTAGACTTGCGTTCAACTGATTTTAGCGCTTTTAATTTATAATCTTCAAAGCGCTATAACGTTCTTATTTTGCATTATATCGGAAAAGTGCTGGTGGAGATTTTTTTATATATTTAGGGGAGGATTGTTATGCCCAGATTAAATTTCGTTAGCTTCCCTTTATACCGGAAATAAAGCGAAAAATCTATTTTGCGCGCCAGAATGGTTTTAAAATTTTAATTTGAAGATTCTATCATAACCTACGCACTTATACGGAGAGAAAATGATGTGAGCACTTCTTTCCTATCTGGAAAAATAAAAAAGTTATAGCCGATATTGTTATTAGACTTGCGTTTAACTGATTTCAGCGCTTTTAATTTATGATCTTCAAAGCGATATAACTTTCTTATTTTGCATTATATCGGAAAAGTGCTGGTGGAGATTTTTTTATATATTTAGGGCAGGATTGTTATGCCCGTATTAAATTTCGTTGGCTTCTTTTTATACCGGAAATAAAGCGAAAAATCTATTTTGCGCGCCGGAAACGTTTTAAAAGATTAATTTGAAGATTCTATCATAACCTACGCACTTATACCGAGAGAAAATGATCTGAGCACTTCTTTCCTATCTGGAAAAATAAAAAAGTTACAGCCGATATTGTTATTAGACTTGCGTTCAACTGATTTTAGCGCTTTTAATTTATAATCTAAGCGCTATAACTCTAAAATCCCCTCTCTATTCATATGCTCAGAATTCCCGTTTGTAACAACTAACATGTTCTCGAAAATATATGTCACGTATCCATCCGTGTGAGATATCTGAAACAAATAAACCAAATTGTTGTGGCAATCTTTCGGGAACACCTATTTTTTTTTGTCCATTACTGTATACCAAATTACGGACCGATAAAACGCTTAAAGGATTTAAACCGGTTCTGAAAATCAAAATTCCAAATCCCCATAGCTCCCTGGATTTTAAACAGAAGATAATTAAATTACCCTGCATTTATTTAGTATTTTTACAAAGTACTTGGAACGTGATGTAGTCGTTAATTAATGATGAAGAAACAAAAAACAATTTTAATCACATTTCCCAAAATTATTATTGTTATTAGTCCCATTAAGAAATCTTGTTAAGTACACAATAACCTGTTTGAATATAATATGACTAATATTAATCACCCCACCGGGAATTTATCTGTGTTAATATAAATACGCACAATAATTTCAAATATTTCAACATCCAATACAATGTAAATATGGCAATAAAGTAGACAACCATTAAATGACTCATTGAAATACGAGATAAAAATATATCAAGTGATCGTAGCCAATTAACCAGATCTTATGAATATGTATTTTATTGTTATCTAGAGTGTATATTTATTATAATTATCGATGATATATATAAAAAATCGATGTATATCCCAATATTTTATTACAATAAATAAATAAAATACAAAAAAAATCTTCTATAATAAAGATACCTTACGAAAATGTATTGAAATTCCATATAATACTTTGTAATATAATCTCTATACACACAAATCACATTTTATCGGTGGAATTTGTCAAAATAACAAAAAAAAATCGATTCTGATATTCTTCGCGCACCCAAAAACTTCTTAATTGCCCCCCGGAGATATTTGCTTCTTCACTTATTGGTCATTTTAACAAAAATGAAGGAATCCCGTTTATCTTGAACGTTTTCGTTATTATTGCCCTTCTTTCTCTTGCTATTTACCCTAAATAACATGGATTTCTGTCCGTCGTTTTTACTCTTACTAGGGACTTTGTTTTTGTCTTGCTTGGGTACGACGGGAACTTTCTTTTGTGCCGCATTTTTCTGCAGCAGCAACTCTTTCTTCCTGCGGATCGTGTCCAAACCGTCGCTGGACATGACCAGATGATTCTTCTGCAAGTTCCTTTCGATTTGCGTCACCTGTTCCAGGGACGTCGATTTCTGCCTCAAAGTATCGAAATTAACGTTCGGCTTAACCGCGGCGCCACGCTTCTGTAGGGCTTTCAAGTCGATCCGGTCCTGCATATTCGCCGTAACGGGTCTCCTAACTAGATGAGAGGAATCCGGCAATTCCAAGTCATCGTCCGGCTCTTTTTTCCGTCTGATTATAAAACTTTTCGCCCGTTGGAACATGTTTTTTCTATTGGGCGTTGTGACTCTAGTACTTGCACGTTAACGACTGTCACTTGTTTCGCGTTTTGTGATCCTTATCGCCTAGTTGATCGTTGATAAGCTGTTATCGTGTACGGGAATATTTTTGCAGTTTTCGTTTCCGATTTTTTGTTTTATCGTTTCTTTTAATCGCGTTAATCTCTTTGTTAGGCTACAGGGGAAATATTTTTGTAAATATAATGGTTTTAGTAAAGGTATTTCAAAGAAATAATGATTAAGATTTTCTAAAGAAATGCGTTTACAGGTTAAACAAGGAGTTTGGGTATTGTATACGTACAGAGTTTCCCAAAATAAAATTGACGATAATTCGGATATACAGTACTCTTCATATATTTTGTGCTACTATTTCAATGCATTTGATGTGTCACTATAACAAGCAAATAGGCGTTTAATTCAAAATATAACGCAGGAACAAATTTGACATGCGTTTGAATACTTGAAACCGCAACATAACCGTATTTATTTGTCTAAAATTTTATACTACGCTCTCTATACCGCCAACTGTATAAAAATTAAATCCATAATACTAACATAATTACCGTACGATCTCGTACGTCGTTATTTCAATCTACCAATTAAATTGTACTTTTCTTAGTGTCTAATCCATTTCTTACGCACTTCAGGACTAATTATCCATACCAATCGATCACCAACGAGATCTGGTGGTACTACATGTTCTCACTGGCCTTCTATTGGTCGTTGTGCGTCAGCCAGTTCTTCGACAACAAACGCAAGGACTTCTGGCAAATGTTCGTCCACCACATAGCCACCATAATGCTGATGTCCTTCTCGTGGATCTGCAACCTGGTCAGGGTCGGCAGCCTGGTGTTGGTGATCCACGATTGCGCCGATATCTTCTTGGAGGTAAGACGATTCGGATTTTTACTTCTGCTGCTCGCTTAATAATTACAATATAACGAACGTACATACGTGTTTCTTTCAGGCTGCTAAGATGGCCAAATATTCGGGTTATCAGAAGATCTGCGATTTTATCTTCGCTATATTTACCGTCCTGTGGATAATAACTAGACTAGGCGTGTTTCCATTGTGGATAATTCACAAGTAAGTTGTTATGAAATTAATAAAAAAATGCAATTTTTGTTTTTAATCTAAACTTGTTTACTATTGAGTATTATTATCAATGCCCTCAATTTAATATATAATCTTTAGAGCGCTATAACTTTCTTATTTTGCAGTATATGGGAAAAGTGCTAGTACAATTTTTTTTATATTTTTACGGGTGGATTGTTATGCGTATGTCAAATTTTTTTAACTTACCGGAAATAGAGCGAAAAATCGCTTTTGCGCGCTAGAATCGTTTTAAATTTCTAATTTAAACATTCCACCATGAACTACGGGCTTATACGGAGGGAAAATCACCTGGGCACTTCTTTGATATCTCTAAAAATAAAAAAGTTACAGGGGAAGTTGTTATTAGACATGCGTTCAACTGATTTTGGCGCTTCTAATTTATAATCTTTAAAGGACTATAACTTTCTTATCTTGCATTATATCAGAAAAGTGCTAGTGGAGATTTTTTATATTTTTAGGGGCTGATTGTTATGCCCATATCAAATTTTGTTAACTTCCTGTTATACCGGAAATAGAGCGTAAAATCTATTTTGCAAGCCCGAGACGTTTTAAAATTTTAATTTGAACATTCCATCATAAGCTACGAGCTTATATGGAGAGAAAATGCACTGAGCACTTCTTTCTTATCTGCAAAAATAAGAAAGTTATAGGGCATATTGTAATTAAATATCCGTTCAGCTGATTTTAGCGCTTTTAATTTATTAACTTTAAAGCGCTGTAACTTTCTTATTTTGCATTGTATCAAAAAGGTGCTAGTGGAGATTTTTTTATATTTTTGGGGGTTGATTGTTATGCCCATATCAAATTTTGTTAACTTCTTGTTATACCGGAAATAGAGCGTAAAATCTATTTTGCAAGCCCGAGACGTTTTAAAATTTTAATTTGAACATTCCATC
>JARFOC010059956.1:0-18211 GCA_031763485.1 Osmoderma eremita | reverse complement strand
AGAGGAAATTAGAAAAAATGCTCTCCTGTAAAAATAGCAAATTGTGACTTAGGCTAATTCTGCATTCAATGAGCGATGTACATACAGCTTTTTTAGAAACAGCAAATAACATTTGCCGTTTTTGAATATGAAATTGTAACATTCATTAACATTCCTTTCTTTTCTTGTTTTAGATGATAGGTTTCCTACTTATATCGATTGGAACAACGGTAACTTTTATGTACAACGACGTCGACCTGTTTCTAGCAGACTACTACTTTCATCCTTCCGCACTGCTAGTGGCAGTTGGTATCATAATTTTCCTCGTAGCGCTCTTCGGATGCGTGGGTGCTATAAAAGCAAGCACTTGCTTGGTGAACATGGTAAGTATGTTTATGTCGACAGAAACTGTATTTTGAAATTGTTTTCTCTTTCTCATTATGCAGCCTTACTTTCATGTTCCATCCCTTAAGCGAGTACATATCTTATTTATATAGGAAAAAAAAACCGGTTTTGTGTATTTCATATTATTTTCATAAGCTGTTTTACCGTGCGCGTCTCATATATGGGCAGCTTTTCCTCCGCAGTAGAGAGCGCGATGTTTCCATTTAGACGTAAATTTTTGAAATTCGAACGGAAACTGCGCTACATGTCCGGATTTGCTTTTTATCTCTGACATTTATTTCATTTAGCAAGGAGCCCTAGCCAAGGGAAATATATATTTGTACGATTTTTGCGACCCGCCTTTTAATGCCGGGATGCGTGTATCTACATACAAATGGAAACGATAAGCATTTATGCGTACATATGTACATACATTTATATAAGAATTCGTAAGCATGTATCAGTGATAAGCATATTCATATGTATGTATTTGTATAGCGGAGGAAAATCTTTAAACTGAAAATGGCAAACGTGAATTCTTACATAAAATATTTCTTTGCGAACGGTATTAATTTCAACCACTTAAACTTTTGCAAAAATAGTTGGAAGTGACAATAATGTATGTACTTTTGAATACTTTTGAAGATCACGATACAGCTATTCTTATCTGAATAGCGTTTCAATTAAACAAAAAAATATCTTGTTTACGTGGATATCTATTTTAACTGATTACAAGCAGCACCCATTAAATGATAACAATAGATAATCAGAAATATGTTTTTTAAAGGTCAAGTGAATAAAACTTGTAATGTACAAAGCTTTGCAAAAGCTAATAGCGTTCGAAAATCGATTTATCAACTGCTTCATGAAATCAAAAGTGCTTTAACCGAAAGTGCTTGAAGCAAAACTTAATTGCACATCATTTTGGTAATGGCCTTTTCAGCTGTTTGCATTAATTACGTGGTAAATTTACAAGTTAATGCGGAATTCTGAAATATTGCTTGTTATTTTCACCTTATACGTTAGTTCACACTTAAAAATATATTATTCACGAAAGAAAATTAAATTACCATATTATCATGAAACATTACTAAATGGTTTTTGGTTTTTAATCATCAAAATTTCTTATTTGGAACCATTTTATTAAATTAAAAAGAAATTGTTAAATATTTCAACCATTACAGTCTACGACTTGAAAAAAAAAACGATTACATTTACATTAACATAATAAAAAACATAAAAAAACCGTTTCTACTTTAAATCTTTAAATAATTAATCTTTAATAAATTCTCTAATTATTGATTACTTTATTTTTTAAAATTTAATTTGAGTTAATTTAATTGCTGCCTTTATTACAATTTGTGAATATACTGAGCGGTTTTAAACTGCTTCGCTCTGGCATATTATTCTACATACTCAGAAAATTAAAAAGTCTACATAAACATATGTATCCGAGTTATGACCTGCTCTTCTTCAAACTTTAATAATGCACGTTGCAACCAACTTAATTCTAAATAGATTAGAGTGTTACAATGCTCAAAATGTCCGCCTCTCATCTTTATACAGGTTTATTCCCGATGTATTAATGACTGCTTTATTCCTTGAAACACGTTCGGCAATTGTCTCATTGTTGGGCAAGAATCGTAAACATGCCGCTGCAACTCTTCCGCAGTATCAATTGGGATGTTGTAGACGAGACTTTTCAAATAACCTCATAGAAAAGGCTCTTTACTAGCTGAATTGGGGTTAGTGGTTTGTGATCGCTATGGAATAGGTCCACCCCGACCTATCATTGCTCACCAAATACTTGAAATAGGTATCATAAGCAAATGTGAAGAACCTCATTGTGCATAAACCACTTGTCTGGGCGTAACTGTAAAGGTACTTCATCTGTGAGTTCATTTGCATGAAAATTATGGCAAGTTGGTCCCGTTAACCGATTTGGGAGAACGGAGGGTCTCATTAGAAAATTTCACGCAGTAACACACATTAATCGGAATTCGAAGTTGATTTCCTATTTCGAAAGGCTGTGCAGGTTTCATCTGCCCAAACGTGCGTATTGCGATAGTTTGTTACGGCATCTCACATAAATCCTGCTTCATCGGCCAAAAGATTGAATACTGGAAATGTGAACCGTTGAAGAAGCCATTTGCAGAACGCAGTTCTCTTAGCAAAATCCGTAGGGGTAATACTTTGAATCCGGTGCACGTGATACGGGCATAATTGCTACTCATGTAGTATCTTCCAAACAGTGTATTGAGAGACTCCTTCGGCCATTGCAATTCGTTGTGTTCGATTTGGAACAACGGATGTTGCACTTACTAGAAGATGACCCATAGTAGTGCAACAATCGTTGTTCCATCCGTTTCAGCTTGTTTTTGCAGCCAGTTGGATTCAAAAACTGCTCATAACTCTGAAACGCATGGATTTCGGACATACATATATTGATATAGACTCTAATTGTCTGAGCGTATAGAATAATATCTTAAAGTTTAGCCAAGTAGTTCAAGAACAGCCCGTATAATAAATAGTTTATATAGCGTGGGACCACATCCGGTCGTGGCTATAGAACCGCTACCATGCAATGCGTAGATGCCAATTTTTAGAGTCAAGACTTAACCTTTTCTTTCAAAATCTTTCTCTTGGTTATAGTTTTCTTACAATAAATAATCAAAAGTTTTGAATTAAATTTAGGGTTTTCCAAATTTTATCCAATCGGTGCATTCAATAAAATTGACTCCTGTCACCTTGCTTCTTTGCTCTTATTGTATGTAACCATTTCCACATTTTCAATGAATTACTAAGAGATGCTTTACCCGGCATGAATATTAGTAGTTTGTTATTGAAATATTTTTAAAACAAAATACTTTTAATACAATTAAACCGCCAGATACTTAAAATTAATGCTTTGTTTAAAGGTTCTTCCTTAATCGTAATTGCATACACCTTTATAGTGTTTCTTTAAGTGTTTTATATTTTCAGAAAAGGCGGTGTTGCACATCACATACCATTAAAACAAATATGCCTGTGTGCAATTTATTGGTGTACCCCACAATAATTTTATAAGAAAGTTCTTGAATCAAACAAAGTTATCTCTTTCAAATTATTTCTTAAACTGAGTAATAGTTCATTTGTATGAAACAATACTTTTAAAAAAAAACACGCTGAGTTTGTGTGAATCGGTAATTATTTTTGTTTCATATATTTTATAGGCCAAAATAAACATACGTGTTTTATAATGTAATAGATAGTAAGAGAGTAGCAATAGTAGCGCCAATTCCAGACAGAGGGAGCTAACTATTTCTCAGTTGTACTTAGTATCATACAGGCCAGTATAAGAAGCGAACATCGAACGCTTTTCTATTTATCCTTCTTGAAGGTGCATTAAAGATGCCCAAATGTCAAAACGCTTGTGGCATGCTGTCTGTTGCCATCACATCCACCATGTGTAGATAAGCGTTTCATTGCATCTATATACATATACGTAAGGAGATTTCAGTGAAATATAAGTACTTATTTAATTCAATTAAATGGCATAGAAAGGTATATTTAAACGAATTATAATATTTTAAACGAAAGAACTATACTGTTGAATCAAACATATTCCATATTACATCAAGAAGGAATATCTTTGCCCTCATTTAACACTGCAATTTGGTTGACTGAATGCGTATTTGTTTGAGTTGAGAACTTCCGTGTTTCTGTGTGTATGTTATACGTACTATAGCTCTTATTTTTCAATTACAAAACGTCGATTACTATTTATTGTTAGTTATCTAACTTTACATCTTTTATAGTATGGAATATTCTTAATCCTTCTGCTCATTCTGGAAGTTTCTGCGGCGATTGCCGCCTACGCAATGAGAGGTAGCGTTGAAAGATATATAAAAACAGCTATGACTGAGACAATGGAATTTTACGAAAATAGTTGGTATGTGCGGCAGGCCTGGGATTCTCTTCAGTGCCGCGTACGTAGTTCAATTTGTAAGATTCTTTACTTGTTTACTAATAAGTTTATCGTCATAGCTTGCATGCTGCGGAATAGTTAACAATACGGATTGGACTACGTATTCCGGTTTCAATGGATCACAACCTGAAAGTTGTTATTCGATTAATGGAGACCTTTTTACCGCCGGATGTTGGCAACGGCTTGTTTACACTGTTTCCGAAAGTGCTTTACTTGTTGGTACTGCCGCCATTTGCGTCGCAATTGTTCAGGTGAGGAATATTACACGAAGTCGCATACATACGTCCATTAACAGGAAAATATTATCGGCTTGCAATAAAACCCTTTTTCGCATTTTAAACTGTATGGACTAGATCTTTTAACCAAATAGGTTTTGGTATAGACTGCAAGGAATGTGGAGCAGCACAATAAACACACTTTTCGGATTACACCTCGAAGTCGTATAGCCGAATCCGAATCATTCGGTTATACGACTTGATAATGGGAATCCACGTATTCCCGAAAGACGTGTCGTCCCGAATTAATTAATACATTGTGCGGGAGGATTAATCCGAACAGTGTGTTTGTCAAATAAGGTTTGTTTTGAGCG
Organism: Osmoderma eremita; assembly: GCA_031763485.1. Lineage (NCBI taxonomy): Eukaryota > Metazoa > Arthropoda > Insecta > Coleoptera > Scarabaeidae > Osmoderma > Osmoderma eremita. The sequence goes on along the minus strand of JARFOC010059956.1, from coordinate 13,292 downwards.
ATAGTATGATCAAAGATCAATTCGCTTATGATTGATGATGATTTACGTTGTAAATGCCACTAAGCTCATAGTTGCTTCTCAATGAACAGAAAAATAGGTTGAAACGATCTGCCTGTTGTAAATGTTATCTGAGTAGTCGGCAGATTAGTCACTATGTCAAGAAGAAAATGTCACCATATTGTACAAAAATGATTTGTCAAAGTCTTATGTTTGATTTTAATTTTATATTAACTTCGGTGATTCATATGTGTGCGAGATTCACTATCCTTATTTTTAATCAACTAGTAACTCGCCGTAGTGTAACTCGAAACCTTATGCCGACAAAATAAGGGTTACCACCACTAATTGAGACAAGAATATCAGATGCAGTTTAAATAATGCTTCTGTATTCTGATAGTGATTCTTCATGTTTAAGATCGGAGACTTTATAAAAAAGCAGCTCTTATATCTGCACGTTTTTATAATATTAGATTTGTTTAGGCTCTTGGAATCATCTTTGCATTCATGCTGGCAAAATCAATCCGTCGCATTAAGACCGCAGAAGAAAGGAAAAAGCAAGAGAACCGAGCTCGGCTCTATGAACAATTGGCTCGAGGAAACGATCAAAAGCCAACTCCAGTTATTTACACTGCTTCAAATAGCAGCGACGCCTAGTGTGATATTTCGTCAGCTGTCCTACGCGGCTCAATATAATATATGAGTGTACACACACATACTTTTTATTATAAGAAAATTAAGGCAAATAAGATTTGTTCTATTCTGTATCTAAGTATTGATAAGATATAGTTACAATGAGAAAAATAAGTCCACTTACACTGTAAAATATCATGTTTTTTATAGATTTATTGTACAGCTACTTAATGTGATCAGTAATAAATTACTTAACTAGTAAATTAGGATATTTTTATTGCCTAAGGTTTTTGTATTCTATAACAGTACTTTTTCAAAACTTCATTGTCCAAGAAATTTCTGGGATAATACCACAGTAAGCTGTTTTCCTAGTTAAAATATATTTGGTTTTGCTAATGGTTTCTACAAAAATATGTAGGAATTCCAAACTTTACTTCCATTGTATTGGCTACTGATGAAGCAATGTTTACACGTAGCAGCATAAATAACTGTCGTAATACTCATATTTGGGCTGTGAAAAATGCACATGCTGTTCGTCGTAATCATTTCCAGCATAGATTTTCGATAAACGTTTGGGCCGGACTGGCCAACGGACAACTTATTGGCCTATTTGTGTTGCCAAATCGAATGAGTGGATATGATTATCTCTTGTTTTTGCAAAATCATTTGATGGCACTATTGAAAGAAGTTCCTTTGAATGTACGTCGACAAATGTGGTTTCTTCAAGATGGCGCACCGTTGCATTTTAATCGTTTAGTTCGCCAACATTTAGATATGTTTGAAAATAAGTGGATTGGTCGAGGTGGTCCTATGCCATGGCCTCCTCGGTCACCCGACCTTAACCCTGTAGATTTATACTTATGGGGCGTTATGAAGACCATGGTATACACCAACGATATAATTGATTTAGATGATCTTTGTAACCGCATTGAGGCAGCTGCGGCGACAATTCGACAGCAAGACCAAGGCCTAGTAAATTATGCCAATTCATGGATACGTCGAGCGAGACTTTGCGTTCAACAACACGGCGATCACTTTGAACAACTAGTGTGAAGTGGATTCCATGAAAAACATTTAAAATTAATATGCGTAATCACCACTTAAAAATAAAATTGTAAAAATTGTAGTTTAATTTATTTTAGTATTAATATCTCTCTTATTATGCAACCTTGTTAGAATGTTTTTACCACCTTATTTCAAGATGTTTAATCGCTCCTTGAAAATAAAATCACAAGACCGTAAACATATTGCGGATAAGATCGGATAATGATAATCGGATTAATCCAACTTCCCCTGCAAATATTTCATTTATGGCGTTAGGTCTATTTAGGAAACTTTTTAATTAATTGTTTCATTTACAAGGATTACGTGATTTTTATACACTATGACCAACAGTATAGGTTGCCTTTAAGAAAAGGCTTCGCTGAAATCCAATGAATATTTTTGAGCAAAGCGGCATCTAGTACTAAAGTATTGTAAGATTACTATATTTCACATTTTACGACCTCACTATATATAAAGCCTGTCTCGTTTGGAACTATAGGATATGATTTTTAAATAAAGCCCATAATATTTCTAACACTGACGTTCTAATTCTTAAAAACAAGTGGAAAAGGATATCATTCATGTGGTCGCCTGGACTGCTCTGGCATGATATAATTCGTTTAGCAAATTTTCTATAACATTGGCACATAAACCCAGCTCTATTTCCCGAATAACATGTTGAATAATTTCTTTAAGGTTATTGATTGTTGCTGACGCGCACACCCCCTTTAGTTTACCCCAGAGGAGGAATTTCAGTGGTGCGGAGACCACATGTTGTTCAACTCCAAGTCTTCAATTTGGTGAGAAAAAAATTGTTCAACATATCCCAATACCGTTCCCCATTTGCTGTGACTGCATTACCATCTCCAAAAAAGTCTGGTCCGATTACACCACCGCTCCAAAATTAGCACCAAACAGTGTACTTCGGGGGAACCATTACTACTTCATCAGCAACATGTGGAATTTCTTCACCCCAAATCCGACAATTTTGTATATTTACTTTTCCATTAAGATAAAAATGTGCTACATCACTTAAAAAAAAATTGTTATAAAAATCAGGATCATCTTGTTTTACCCCGAATTCACCAATATGCGACGTTGAAAATGGTCTATAAATTGAAGAATTGCAAGGACTCTGGGCTGGTATTATTGATATACAGTATCGGGAAATCCACAGACGACAAATTGATTTAATAAAACTCGGGACATATGTTTCAAGAGCACGTCGGCTCTCATTGTCAACCAAATTCGGGGATTGGTTGACAATGAGAGCCGACGTGCTCTTGAAACATATGTTGCGAATTTTATTAAATCAATGTGCCGTGTGTGGATTTCCCGATACTGCGCATTAGTCTGTAAATTATTGAGTCAACTGAATATTATATGCTGCCAGAGCCAGATCTTTCTTTAAAATTTGACGCGTGGTGACCCTTGAAATATTCAATTGCTGTGAACGACGTCTGATTGATGTTTTTGGATCCTCAAGTACACTTTCTCTCACTGTAGCAGTATTGGCTTTTGACCGAGCACGACCAGGTTGTATACGAGTTGTCTTATTGATGACAGCACCAGTCTCTCTAAATTTCCTCGTTATGAACTATAACGAACTCTGTAGGGCGCCTCGCTTCGTCCTAATCTCAATAAAATCGTAAATGATCCCCCATATTCATAAAGCTGTTGTACACAAAATATTTGTTGTTCGGCTGTTAGACGCACTATGTTCAGGTCTTACGGTTTGTAGATGATAATTGGTATTGGCGCCCTCTATTTTACAGAACACGAATAACGCGCAATTCAAATCCTATAGTTCCGAATGAGACAGCTTTATAATTGTAGACTTCTTGAGAATATAAATTAATTTTGCTTTGAGACATCGTATAGGTACCAAAAACCAGTTTCATTCAAGAAGTATTTCTTAAGAAATCCGCAACTTATTTACTTTTATTCTACAATAATTCTTTAATAATTTGCCGTTTTGTTTAAGCATACGGTATGATGTCCTTTGTTAATTTAATTTACCTTATCTTGAATCAAGAAATATAAAAGTATATTAATATAGGGGTTTTTCATTTAAAAAGAATATACCTAAATAAATCATCCTCTATACTCCAACACCCCATGCATAGTAGATTACTGGCTTACCTACTTACTACTTTAATGAGCGAAAGAATTTATATACGTATGTTGGCAACTAAGTTGCCATCCTCAGTAGCATCTACAGAGCGGAAAAAGTCTGCTTCAAGAGTCGGTCAAGAGGTGGTAAGGGTATTTTTTGGTTTAGTTTTACTATCTAATGGCTCAGCAACCTGTTCAAGTTATTAAAACATTGTATTTAAGTAATAGTTAGTTGTGAATACACGATAAAAGTGAAAAGTGCTTCTTTGGAGTTAGTCATGTGCCTGGTTAGTTAAACGTGTAAAACCTAAATTAAAACACCAACCCATCGTCCAGTGACTACGTGGCCATGTGAACACGGAGAAAAGATTACTATATATCGTCTCAACCTCCTTATGCAGTATGGGATATAATAGCAACTTTTATCTCTTACTATCCTTGGTTGCTGTCATTAGCGCTATCTTCACCTTCGATTGCTATGTTGCAACATATTTACATATGTCGGCTCGGCAATGTGCCTATCTATCTGTCTATTAGCGTCAACCGCTGTCAATAGTTATCCTCGTAGTTTTAAAATATTTTTAGTTAAATTCCACGTTAATTTGTTTATATGTAGTTGTACAAATCGTTCTTTTCAGAACGCTTCCATCTTTTTCGAGGGTACACAGGGTAATACGGATATTTTTCTTGATTTTTTTGAAATTTTATAACATATATTTAATTACAGTTTTCACTGCGTTAATGGAGCCTGTAGGGAGAGAAACGGCGTAAGGGAGAAGAATGTAGCCTGAAAGAGAAATGTATGATTGCAAATGTTTTTAATTATTTTAATAAAACTGTGAATGTGAGTTCTGCCGTTCAAGAAGCAAGTAAAGCTTTAGGTTGCTCACAAGCTACAATATATAATATAAAACATGAGGAACAAACTGGTTCATTATCAAGTCCAAGAGAACTCCAAGAAAAGGAAAGGCATACAACTAAATGACCGATCACAAACAGATGATGAGAACACGCAAGCACCTATTTGACGTAAAATGCATAGTTTTTTTTATACAGAATATGCCACCTACATTAAGTGCAATTCTTGCTGCTGTCAATGCTGATGATCCCCCTAACTTTAGTCGAGCAAATTTACACAGATTGTTACACGATATGAGTTTCGAATTTAAAAAAAGCAGGACGTAAAAGCATAGTCATCGAACGAGGCGACAAATACTTACGAGAAATCAAGAAATATAGAGAAGAAGGTACAATTTAGTTCTTGCTATTTAACATTTCTGTAATTTTAATTATTTCAGATCGACGTATAATATATGATGAATCATGGGTGAATACAGGGCATGCAGTAAATAAAACTTGGACAGACACTACAATTCAAAATAGTCGACAAGCTTTTATCCAAGGATTAAGTATTGGTTTGAAATGCCCAAACGGGCTTTGACTTCGTTTTGCATTAGTTCATGCTGATGATGATAACAGATTTGTTTCTGGTGCCGAATATACATTTCTTTGCAAGAAAAACACTGCTGATGTTCATTATGAGATGGATTCAGATAATACGAGGATTGGTTTATTAAGAAATTGCTTCCAAATATACCGCAGCAATCATTGGTTGTTCTTGATAATGCTTTCTATCACTGCAGAAAATTAGAAAAAAAAATCCAACGGCTGCACGAAGAAAATATCATTGATTGGCTTCGTGAGAAATAAATACCAACAACTGACGACATGCTAAAAACGAACTTGCTGTTTTGCGTGTCACAAATTAAACCGCAGTATGATAAAAGCAGGATTGACGAACTTGCAAAAGAGAAAGGTCATTAAGTTCTTCGATTACCACCTTACCACTGCGAGTTAAATCCCATTGAAATGGTATGGGTACAAGTTAAAAACTGTATAGGAATGAATAATACCACATTTAAGGTAAAAGATTTGGAGGAATTAATTCAAAGAACATATCTAACAGTTGATAATTGGTAAAATTACATGAAACATGTAAAAAATATTGAAAAGGAAATGTGGATAGTGGATAAAATAAATAAAATTATGGGCCAACACTGATTCTTAAATAAGAAAAAATGTTTATTTAAATATTTTACTGTTTTCCTCAAAATATGCATTTTAACTGTCAGAAACCCAAATAATGGGACCGAAAGTAATAATGTACAGCTGATTCGACGAGTTAGCAACCGAGTATCGAATTCTCATAAGCTCTGTACTGCATTCGGAGGTTGAGACGATCTATAGCAGCAAGCAATCATTACTTGTTACAGTTCTTTCGTTTAAGATGCATCCCCTACTTGAATCAAATATGCTTTGTTCTGTTAGTAGTGATTATTGAGTTTTCTTTATGAAACCGCTGTGATATCCTCAAGGAACACCTACCTAATGTTTCCGTGTCTTCACTGCAAGGAATGTAAGTTTGCCTATATGCACATATGTACATCGAATTTAACCCACCGTAATGAATATTGAAGGGTGAAGAGTTTTTTCTATAAAATCTTTTAGATAATAAATAATTTTTATATCTTCAAACTGCCTAGCCGCATTGAAAATATTAATAATAATATCGGGGCACTACATATCACCCAGGAAATTTGACCTGCAAAGTGATGGTTTTCCATAAACTTCGATTTTGCTTCCATTCCTAAATGCGATTCCGCGACAGCATAGGTATTGCAAATTACGGAAGCTTTAATTTAAGAATTTTGGAATTGGTAGGCTTCTACCCCTTCTGGGTGGGAGGTTAAAGATACGAAGAACACTTGCCCTGCAGAAATTGTCGCCCTTCGATCAAGAACTAACGTCATTCAGCAAGTTTTTGAGGAAAGTGTTGATTCGTAAATATTCAGTGTATTGCGTTTCGACGGACGCTTAAAGTACTAATTTCTCGAATATGATCTATCCAAAAAATTAAATTTAATGTATTTAAATTTATTTTATGTAATTTACTGTTTCATTTGCCAGACAACGAAGCGTATGTCTTCTTTTGGAATAAATATTCGAACTGCAAATTATCAAGTCGGGTATTGTTCCATATGCTCGTGAATGTGTTGAAAAGGGAATTAAATCGGAGTTGAAGGGTAAAAAAACTGTGGTTATGTGTGAACAAAATAACAGATCGTAAAAAATATTCTGTGGTTATTGTAAATGTACGCACAATGGAGTCACATCCATCGGCACCCTCAATTCTATTAGCTCCCAGCGGAGTGCAACAACAATGTACTGCCGATGTAATTTCAAAGTTAGTATTGAGTACATTGGAAAAGTTTGAACTATAAGCAAACCAACTGTGAACGAGTGATGATACCGGAAGCATGCTATATATAGGCCGGTTAAAAAAAAATGTGTGCTAACTTGTTACATGCTACGTGTATCTATTGTGTTTTAGAAAGCGTTGAAAGTGTTTTAGAGAAAGATGCTGGTATATTAAGACAAATTTGTTAAGGTGCGTCAACAGAACCGTAAGCTGCTTCAAACAATTTAATTACATAAATATAACGTTACTAGATGTAGAACGTTCGTTTTCTGCATACAAGCACACGTTTCCACACGCAGCACTCGATTTGCTGAAACAAATCTAATGTTGCAGATATTTAGCAGATGATATTCACTTTGCGATTTCACGGAAGACTCTTAATAGGGCAAGTGCTTGAGTACATGTTAGAATCTATTTCTCACCATTTATTTTATGTGTAAACTTCTTTGCGCCCGCAATTGGCTGTTGGCGCAAATTGGGCAACTCTACCTTTAAATCATATTTTAATTACATTAATTAATTTGCCATGCTTATCATTTAGTGTAAATCAAACACCAGCGTAAAGGATTAAAATTTTTATTGATTATTAAAATTATCAGTGTCGGTTTTAGAAGTATTGTACATAAACGTGTCTTACAACTTAAGAAAATAAATCAACAACTTTACTCTTAATACTACGAGTATGCCATATTTTTTTTTATATATTATATATACAGTAAGTCTACATTAATTTTCCAATCATTTGCCAATTTGTTTTTTTGAGTTGGGTGACAGTATCTTTGTTCCAGATGTTGTACGATATTGTTACATGATATAAGAGCATTAGTAATAGTATCTCGACATTAACCAGCGAACAACTAAAATATCCCATTATCACCTTAACAAAATTAACAATATGTGAACAGAACTATCGAAAATAAAGCAAACACGTTTACTGTAGAACCCATACGTTGATTTCCACCGTGCTGCATTGCTTCAGGATGTTCACCTGGAAACAAGAAAATACATTAATTGCCATTCAAAATTACTATTTCTATAATTACACACACATGATACATTTATGCCGGTATATTTCCTATCCTTATATCTTTCTATTTCAGTATTTTATATTGATTTGTTTGACGTTATTTAAAAATTATTTAACTGTACTACGTTACATTTCACTTTAACATTTCTCTTACAATTATAATTACGAATATACCTTTTAAGGGGCACTCTATGGGTGTATAAGTGTATGCATAACATATCGGTTATTTCAGTTGTCAAACTAAACATAGTTGGAACAGAAAAATAGGATATCAGTAAGGAAAATAATAATAATAATAATAGATAGATAGATAGATAGATAGATAGATAGACAGATAGATATATAGATATATTTGTAATAAAATATTACAAGTATCGTCACAAAATATACATAACATAAAAAGTATGAAACAAAACACGAATTGACGCGAATAACAAACAAAACATCATCTAAAATGACAAGAAACAGATATACTACATTACATATGTGTACATTGCATAAACGCATTCGCTTCACGGCTTGAGTAAATTCTTCTGATTCTAATTCCAAATATATGTTATACAGAATATGAGTAACAAATAGTTAATACGTTATAGGACATGCATTAAAGAATTCGTCTACAGTATAAAACGCATTTTCCAACAAGTAGGATTTCAGCCAACGAGCAAACACATCATGAGGGAGGCACTTCAACTCTTCGGGCAGCTGATTAAAAAGTTTTATATCCCAATAATGACTAGATTCTTAAGTGGTTAAAACCCTATGACATGGTATTTTAATATTTTCTTTCATTCTAGTATTATTGCTATGGCTGTCGCCATGTTTCCCGAAGTTATTATAATTTTTGTGTATAAATTTTAATAATAATAATAATAATAATAATAATAATAATAATAATGGTTTATTAGCCCAATTGTTGGTAATTATAACTAAAATTTTGTATTTATAATTAACAAAAAGTGTTCTGAAAGTGAGTGTGTACAAACAAAAAGCTAAACTAAAGCTAAACAAATCTAATTATTCTACAGTTCATTAAGTAAGTTATTAAAGTTTTTTACCATGTGATACACAGGAGATCTGAACATTATATTAGTTCTAGCCTTAGGCAGTCAAAATTTATTAACAAAACCAACATTATTGGATCGTACATTAAAGCCAAGTAGACTCAAGGGCTGAGGACAATCAACTTTATCCTGCCATACTTTAAGGAGAAAATTACTGGTGTACAGATTTCTACGGTCAGACAAGCTTTGGAAATTGTGAGCATCCAGCAAAAGCCTGTAATCGATGTTCCGAGCGGGGTAAGTCCCGCCTATTTTATACGTTAGAAATTAAAAAAAAACCATATCAGACAACAACTCTCAAGTCGACTTCTTACCAAAGCATAATACAAGGTTTTCAATGTGTGTGGGTCTTCGAAATTTCGACAGCTTCTGATAAGGGATCCAAGGTTCCTGGATGCAGCTGCCATGCAATTAATGTGGTCAGCAAAAGAAAGATAGAACTCCCAAATCCTTTACTTTACAATCCCTCGAGATCCGTTCTGATAGACAGAATAATCATAGTGTAAAAGATTATGACGTTTCGTGTAAGAAACTACTATACATTTGTTGGTATTTAGAGAAATTCTATTGCGTTCGCACCAGGTTCCAATGATATTCAAGTTATTTTGTAGAATACTGCAATTACCATTCGTCTCAATTGCACGATAAATTTTTAAATCATCCGCGTATTCCAGAAAGTTAGAGTTTAAGCTGCTTAGAACATTATTAATATGTATATTAAAACTAGCGGTCCTAAGTTAGACCCTTGAAGCACCCTTGACGATAACTGAAAGGGTGTTGACGAGTATCCAATGTAGAAAACATAGCCTTCTCTTTGGGGTAAGTAAGAGGAAAGTAGACACAGGAAGGATGGACATATACCAATACTATCCAACTCAGCTGGCAGTATACCACGATAAACACTATCAAAAGCCTTACTGAAATCAGTATAAAGTACATCCACCTGCCCTTGGCGATCTGGGTGCGATGCAAGGTACTGAGACAGGCAAGCTAAATTGGTTATGGTTGATCTAGCGGCCATAAAACCATGCTGATCCGTAGATATCGTTGAATTAACATGGCGTAGTATTCTAGTATATAATATAATATGTACTCAAATATTTTAGCAAAATTGCAAATAATGTTAATAGGTCTGTAGTTGCCAATATCTCCATGCTTGCCTTTTTTAAAAATGGGCACTCACTTTCCAGGAGATTGGGATTGTAGAAGTGCCGACGCTCAAGTCGAATAAAACACTTAAAGGATATATAAAAGCTGGTGAACAGTCGCGTATCAAGAAGCTTGATATATTATCGTGGCCTGAAGTCACGTCCGATTTTAATCTGTAGGTGCTTATGGAAACATCTGCTTCGGTAATAAGACTTACGTCAAATGAGGGATGATACGAGAACGATAGTGTAATCCGAGATGTACCCGCAGTAAACACCTTTGCAAATTCATCCGCGAAAGCATCGATAATATCATTCTGCCCTGACATAATCAAATTAGGTATCCTCATTTTCGTTGTTTTAATAATAAAAAACCAAAAAGACCTTGGATTCGTCTTAATGTCAACTTCCATCCTGCGAATGCAACTTCTATAAGCACAATCTGTCTTGTCCGCTCCCATCTTTTAAAATAAGCCTCTTTTACGTGGATTAGTTGTTTTATATCATTCGTATACCAAACGGCGTAAGATCTGTTTGATGTGCGTACACAGGGAAAAAAGACGGTCTAATACAGACTAAATTCTATCGTAGAATGATGCAACCGCAAAGTCAACATCTCCAGCAAAAATGACCAATCCACATTACACAATTCCGTATATAATAACGGCAGATTAGCCCTTCTAAAGCAATATCTTAAATAGCTTTTTTACAAAAATAACATTTACAGTAAGTGACAAATTTCTATTAAAAGAACATTCAGCGCTAGTCTTAAGCTGTTTGAATACGCGTGTATCAGGCGCATAGAGTGTGCCAAGATTAATAATAGTACAGAAAGAAATATTAGCTAATTTTAATTTACACTAAAATAGAATTTTTAGTAACGTACCATGCAGTCTGTTATATATGGGTCATAGAAAAGATTGACGTTGTCCTTGTCGAAAGGTTTAGCTTCTAATTTTAAAAGAGCCCCAAAACAAGGGGGGGGGGGAGGAAAAAGAAGCCCTGGCTTAATCCACGATTATCTATGTGATGCTCTCTAATAATTACTATTGTTAACTTAATCCCAATATAATCGGAGCGGAATTTCCATAAATATTTTAACAACTCTCAATTTCCAAAATCCAATATTCCGCACAATTAAACAATAGTTGTAACACCAACGACAGCGAGTTTATAAAAGAGCGAATCTTAAATCTCGGCTAATCACGCATAACTCTGGATTTATCGATTTTTGGTGGTGATATCAGATAACCGATCGCTATTGACCGCCGCGTCTAAACTAACCGCCGCTAGATTATTTACAAAACTTGCATAAAATGAAATCGGCACGTTACAATTTGTTGGTCGCAGTAGACTGAATCTTATTTTACCGATGGATATATTTTATGTAATAGTTACATGTTGGAATGAGTCTTCATATTAATGACTGAGTAAGAAGTAGGAATTAAGCAAGTAACAACACTTATATATCTTTCCGTTATTTTTTAAAATTACAGATTCATCTCATCAAAACTCTAACCATTAATTTTTAGCGAAACACGATTAAATTTAAGCAATTTTAAACCAACACTCTTTCGCCGTATAACAGTGTGATATTGATACTGACAGCTTAAAATCTTAATAGAACTAATAAATTGTAAGAAGTCCGCGTAGCAAATCGTGCTGTAACTTTCCGACAACGCCTCATCCTTCAAAATCATACTTTATTTCATCCGACAAATCTTATTAAATTACCAAGTTTAGGAATTGTAATCCAAATCCGGAGAATTAAGGTCAAGCTGAGCAATAAATTTCGCTCCCAAAAATCTTAGCGTTGGTATTCGCCGATGTGAGTATTCTCGCCATTACATTAGAATGGAGGTAGCGACTGCAATCGTATGATTTCTATTAATATGTGGGTAAAAAACTCAATATATGTATTTTATTGGTAAGTAATTCTACCTCAAACTACTGCAGCCCTTGTGGAATAACATAAATTTATTGATAATGATTATATGTTGTGGTAATACACTCCATATATATGGGGTAACAATGATGGTGTATTAAGGAAAATGATTGATTACCATATACATAACAAAATAGTAGGTGCTGTTTCTTTGTTTTCTTTCTTGTTACCGTATTAACTAACATAAGTAGCCTGTAGTCTTTGTTATTAGTGGTACCCTTATCATACAGGGTCTCCCAAAATATTTTGGGGCTGGAAATATATAATAATTCTGAAAATAAGTACACTGCTAAAGGCCATAGTGAACTTTCAGAGTAAATTATTTTCACTTTAGCATTACTTCGTCGCCATTAACTTTCTTATTTTAAATGGAATCATAATTTTTATTGCAAATTCTGATTCTAAACGTTATTCTAAGTAGAAAATGTTAAGATTTTCCTATACCTAAATCTAACCGATTTTGAGATATATTCAAACATACGTAAAAAATCGTTTTGTCTCCCTTTCATTAAAAAAAAATGATTTTACAACACTCTCAAATTTCAAGATTCAAGTTGCTTATCATTTGAAGATATAATCCTTAGGTTTTCAAATCATAGCCTAAATATCCTTGCAAAATTTTGAATATCATTATGTTTAACTGCCCAAGACTCAATTTTCTTAAATGGAAAACTCTGCATATTTTTATATCGTGATATACAGAATCAAATTCTGCGGCGACTAGTAATAGGTTTCCCTATACCTATCTCTTTTCGATTTCCTGATATTAATAATTGCGTATTTTAAGGGCAAATTTAACTACCATTTCCCGAAAAATTTTAATTCGTTAGAATAAATAAAATTATTCATTTGCATCTTATCACTTAAAACCAACGCTAATTTTAATAAACAATTATAAAAGAAAACAAAAAATAAGAAAAGCAATTGATAAAACATATAAGCATAACAAATGGAACTTGGACAAACTAAAAAAATTAAAATAACAGAAAAGAGTACATAAGACAAGTAGAGAATCTCTTAATACAAAGTGAAAATCATGAGGGGACAATAAACTCGGAAT
>JARFOC010059937.1:0-18212 GCA_031763485.1 Osmoderma eremita | reverse complement strand
CTCTTACTGTCACTACTTGAAGAAATAGTGTTTGTAAAGATACATATAAACAAAATACACGTAGCTAGTATATATTTCTTTCATAATGAATTAAAATTATGTTAACATAACCAAACCTATAATGGACTAATGCAGGTTATGTACGGGATTAGTATAGGAACGCATAAATGACTAATAAACATGATTGCTAATCACAATTGGTATTCGTGATTCGTGTTTATATGATCATGATTACTGTGATTACCATGAACGACAGCAGCTTATATCTCATCTTCATTGCCAACCTTAAGCGACATTTTACAGTTACATTACATGATTACGAAGTTGCAAACTTGTGATACTTTGACGTAATTTGAAAACAACCAAAAACAACATGGAAAATTCATTTGTTCACTATTATTCCTCATTTGCAGAGCTCGTTTGTGAATAAATAAATAAATAGAAGATGTAATTTAGTATAAATAAGTAAATGTGTTTGTATTATACTGAATCACATATTTTGCATTTTGATTGTAACTTGCAACTAAAGTTCTGTTAGGCCTGCTCATGTTATATGTGAATGTGTGAAACATTTATATTTTGAATTTTATCATTTAAATAACCACCTAAAAAATTAGGAACAAAAATGGAATCTCCAATGTGGGAGGCTACAGATCCGGAAGTTAAAGCCGAATTAGAAGCGATGGCCGGATTAGGTTAGTGTCATATACAGTCAGATATAAATAGATTCCATTTAAGACACTTTTCTAGCCTCTGGTACTAATTTAAAGAAATCTGAAACGCCAAAAAGGAAACTTAAGAAACACAAAGCCAAAATAGTGACTAAGAAGTCGTCGAAAAACAAGGAAAAATTATCAACAAGGTAAATTTAAAATCTATTGCATGTGATAAACACTCTGTGCGAATTTAGTTTAACAGGAATGTCAGATCAAATGGAGTTATTGAACATAATAAGGAAGCCGGCTTATACATCTGAGGAGAAGTATAAGGTGTTGGAGGCGAGGGATAAGTTGATACGGTTTCGAACTAAGAAGACCATAGATATTACGTCGGCCAAGCATATTATTGGGACGTGCCCGGATATGTGTCCAGAGAAGGAAAGATTGATGCGTGAGGTGCAACACCAGGTAATTAAAAATACTAAAAGATAAACTCCTGTGTGAATTTTTAAACTGCGGGTGAATTTCAGGTCAGTCTGTATGAACAAGAACCAGGCGAAAGGACGATGAATCCCGCTTTGGCCGTGAAGCAATACTCGCGGAGTTCTGCCGATCAAGAAGTGCCATTACCGTATGAATTGAGACCGGTATCGGTATTGCAACGTACGATGGCTTATTTGATGCATAAAATAGTTGATTTATGTGATAATCCTGATGTGAGTATAAAAAAGTGTAAACACCCTCATACATTTGATCTTTTTCTTAATCTCAGGCATATCTACCATTATAATTTTCCTTTTCTTCATATTTCCTCTCTTATACCATCTTCCCGCCTTTTCATTAATCTACCTTACTTATTTTTACCCAGCACTTGTGTTTCTAAATCTGTATCATCTTTCTTCTATTGTTGTTTCAATTTGGTTTCTTATTCTATTTTCGATTATTCTAGCAAATGTTTTCTCTGATATGCTTGCACAAGGACAAGGTTATGCCTCTATAATTGTCACAGTCTCTCTTATCTCCTTTCTTATATATAGCTAATATTATTCCCGTATAGTATTTTTTTGGTGTTTTTGTATAAAAATTTTTTTTGGCCAATTTTGTAAACTGCTTTATTCCTTCTCCCAAATACTTAATTATTTTCGATGTTATATTATCCCTTCTGGGAGCTTTTCCTAGTTCTAATTTGTTAATGGCTTTTTTAATTTCTTCCCGGTTTATCATAGCTATTTCCTGCATATAATAATTTTATCTTCCCCTGTCATTATATATTTTTTATTCAATGCAGTGTATATAGAGCAATTTAGATCAATTTCAATTTACAGGTAAATTTAGCCGAATGGTATCATTTCTTGTGGGACCGAACTCGCGGCATAAGAAAAGATATTACGCAACAAGAACTATGTTGCCAGGGTTCCGTTGAATTGGTTGAGCAATGCGCACGATTTCACATTCACTGTTCGGCTCGCCTAGTTGCAGAAGATCCTTCAGTTTTCGATCAGAAAATTAATACGGAGAATTTGACGAAATGCTTACAAACATTGAAGTATATGTACCACGACCTGCAGATCAAGAACGAATGTTGTCCGAATGAAGCGGAATTCCGCGGTTATATCATCCTGCTCAACTTGAACGATGCAAACTTCATGTGGGAGGTGCAACAGTTACGGAGGGAAATACAGAAATCGAAGGAGGTTCAATTCGCGTTGCAGGTGTATTCAGCATTGGATAAGAATAATTATGTTAGATTTTTTAATCTCGTCAGGTCTACGACGTATCTAAACGCATGCATTTTGTTACGATATTTTGTACAGGTATGTGATTTTTTTTAGTATCGAACACATTTTTTTGTATGGTAAATTGTGTTTTTTGAAACATTGACAGAACAAATTATTTTTGTTACAGATCAGAATATTTGCTTTGAAAACTATTATTAAAAGTTTCTCACCACGTTTACCACATACGCAATTTCCGTTGGAAGAAATGAGAAACATCCTGGCTTTCGAGGGCATAGCATCGACCATAGACTTTGTTGAATACCACGGATTGCAACTAAATGATAATAGAACCCGGATAATACTCGATCGAAGGACGTTCCAAATGCCAGAATTTCCGTACGCTTTAGACAGAGCGATTAATGGTATCGAGGCAAAACGGGAAGTCTCGGTAGGTGAGGTGATTTGCAATAGAATCCTGGACAATATTAACTTCGATAGTTATCCTCCACATAGTAGTTTCGACTCAAACGGGTTTCTAAACATATCCGAATACCTCCCAGATATTGAGAAAGATTTGACGATCTTGAGAGACGAGAAAAGTATCAATCAAGTTAGAGATTATTTAACTGAAGACAAATCGATGTCGAGTGATATCTTCGGTAAAAATAGTCGAGAGCCGTTGTTACATTCCAACATTTTTGCTTTAAAATGCAGTTCCGAATCGAGAAGCAATAGCCCATTTGATACGGTAGATAGAGTTGAAATGAAACAGGAGCCAGGTTCGTTTTGGAACAAACCAGAAAAGAATACTAACACAAGCATATTTGGGTTAAAATCTGATGCAACTGACATACCTCAAGGTAGCACTAGTATATTTGGAAAGCCGACACAACAAGAGAAATTTGGGGGATTCCCCTATAAATCCATTATGACATCATCAATATTTAGCAGCAAGACGGAAGGCAGTTCAATTTTTGCAAAGTGTATGGTGCAAGCGAAAAATCCTCCTGAAGTATCGACCTCTACACCATTATGCACAGAAATATCTTCCGAAGGTAATTTGACCTCAAACCCAACAAAAAATTTTATGATACCAACATTAAACGCACCAAAAATGGATATCAAAGAACCTGTGCCAGTTGCAATGCCTCAAACGATTCAAAAGCCAAAACCAGGCGGTTTTACGTTCAATCTCAAAACATCTACACCAAAATCGAATTATTTTAAACCAATCCCGACATCTTCTGTGTTAGGATCGCAGCAATTTAAACCACCAATACAGAATCAGGAACATCTAAAAGAACAGAAGCAAATGGCACTACACCGGCAAAAAGAATTGGAGGAGAAAATTCGATTGGAGAATGAAAAGAAACACCGGTTAGAGCAGGAGAAACGCTTAAAATTAGTGGCTGAAGAAGTCGAAAGGAATCGGAGGAAGTTAGAAGAGGAAATGACCAAGAGAAAATTGGAAGAAGAGGTTACAAAGAGGCGTAAAAAGGAAGCTATACTCAAAAAGCAAGTTGAAGAGCAACGAAGACAACGTGAAGCCGAACAGAAGTATCTCGAAGAAAAGAGGGAGAGGGAATTAGAAGAAAGGAAGGTACATGAGATAAAATATGTTGTTACGGATGTTATGCAAGATTTATTGGGGAAGGTAGAGAATAAAGTGCGCGAGGATACGTTAAAAAGTATATCACATCGTGTCAAGGTGCGGAAAGCTTCTTTGTATTTCAATAAATGGAGACGCAGTGTCTTTATTAACAAACGTAAGAGAAAAGCGATCGATCAATGGCCGATATGGGTAAATTGGACCACATTAAATGAAGAGGCATCGGAGCTTTACATGAAAAATCAAGAGGAGAGCCTAAAATACATGAAACGTTACAGAAGTGGAATGGCCGATGAAATTTCCACAAATCAAGATTTAAAAATTGAGAAAATCAATTTTGACAAACTTACCCAAAAGATTTTGAAACGGAATTTCCGCAACTCCCCTATGAAATCCCAACAAAACTTTTTAAAAATAGAAATATTCATAGCTAGTTTATCTTACATGAATACAAGTTTAAAATGGATTGAAAATATTGTAAATAACTTATTTGGATGGGAAGACATCGACTACGAATTGATTAAGGAAGTAAACATATCAAATTATCACATAACGTATTGTATAAAGCGTAAAGAAGGGTACAATTATGAAAATGCAGACGGATACATTTTTATCGGTGATGAACTTGGTGAAAGATTTTATGACGATATAAAAAAAGTTGTCGCATCCACAAAAAATCACAGCGACATACCGATAGCAGTATTATTACAAAATGATGATTACGAAGATGAAAACATGAATAATCTAGTGTCCACCGGGGATATTTCTCAATATAAAGTGATAATCGGGAGATATACACCAAAACGATTAAGTTTAAACATAGAAAACGCTTTGTTGTACATAGCTGAGACTGCACCAAAAAATCCTCCCTTAGAATTGGACACATTAAAATCATTCTTATACAAGCATTTAGCTACTGAAGTATGGAAACGGATGACAAGTTTTTCGAAATGGAATCAACCATATAGAATATGCCTTACGGATCCTAAAATTGTGATTAATCTATACAACGAAGCTCTTAACAAACTAGAAAGAATAACATTCGATCCTGACGCAACGGAATATAAGGATTTCCCAGAAGTATTTTATAATCACCTAAGCGAAACTGAAAACCCAGTCTTACCGTGCGATTACAGATACTTTCCAATGTTCTGGAAGAACGATAGTTACTTAGGTAAACTTAAAAGGGTCTTTAACAACTTAACCTTGCCACCGTTTGAGACCAACTGGCCTCCGAGAGATGTGGCAGAATTAGAACGGACAATCTCGGAATTCTGTGTTCGTTTCTTTCGAGATCCCACCAAAAAGATTTACAAAATCATCGCAAGTATCCTAAGATCGTTTGACCCCGTCAGAGACTTCGCGGAGATCAAAAACGTCTCCTGGAGTGAAGTTATCGAAGTTTTAATTCTGGAAAAGCTGGAGGAGATCGATTTTGCTTTACGCGAGCCATTCGTTTGTATTTTCGATGAGTTATTCGTGGTATACGATAGAAATAAGTTAAGGGATTACGAAAATAGTACTTGGTTTTATTTAAATAATCCTGTAATACAGAAAGCGTTGGATTCAAACGAGTACAAGTCATTGGAGGACGTCGAAAACGAAATTGTAGAATCGGAAAGTGAACTCGCAGGTGCCGATGTCGATTTTGAGGCTGCTTTGGTGAAAGTGGTGCAAGAACGGTTCGATATGGAAGAGAGATTAAACGATAGCAAGAAGGATTTGAGAGAATTCGAGATCTTGATGGCCGATCTGGAACAAAGCATGAACGTGCAAAAAGAAATTAGTAAGCGATTTGAAGATTTTCTCGTTAAAGCTTTAAACGATTAAATTTTGTTTAAGACTAGGATATTTGCTTTTGTTATAATGTGGCTAAATTTTATTTTTTAGTCAATAAACATCTTTTTTTAAAATCATTTCTTGATCTTTATTTGTACCTGAAAAAAAAAAGAAAATATAAAGCCTTAGTAGCATCCTTCTGTATAATTTAATTCATTAATTAACATTCACAATTTCATCTCTGAAAATAATAATTCAAAGAAAATCATACACAATATGAGGTATTATCGACTATTATTTGGAATCCGAAGGCAGAAAACAAAGTATTCAATACATTCATTTAACACGAGAAGTATTACGGCCTTTTCACTCGTACAAATTTAAAATAGTTACATTAACAACACTAAATGTACCAACTACTCCCAGTTAATGTGATACAAACAATAAAGCCGAAAGATAATTTCACTAAAAGTTCTTTAATTTCGTTATACTAAATTTACCAATGGGAACTATTTTTGCTTTTAGAGCTGCGTTTAAGCTATGTTGTATCTGAGTTTGCACTGCTGTATGGCCTCATTGAAACCCTGGCACAACGTCAAGTCGGATTGGTTCTGAGCACATTGCAAAAATTGTTTGATCTCCCAAGCGCAAGGTCCGGTTTGATCGCCTTGGTCCTGTTGTGGGTATTGCTGTGCAGGGGGAGATGCCACTTGTTCAGCTTCCGATTTATCACTACCACCTCCACCAAACGCTCCTACAACAAATGAGAATCTTAAAATCAAATATATGATATTTCCCTACTATGCATAGCCTATGATATATGGGAGAATAATAGAGGAACGTTTAAGAAAACATCTAGAGCCAACATTCGTAGACACTCAGGCAGGTTTCAGAGCAGACCCAAGAATGGATATTTGTGCTAAGACAAATAACTGAAAAAATCATTAAAACAAATCGATCAATATACATAGGTCTAGGGAAAGCTTTCGACAGTGTTTCAAGACCAAAGATATCGGAAGTGTTGAAATCAAGAAATGTCAGCAATAAAATGATAGAAGTGATTAAAATCATAAACGCAGACACTTTAAACATTGTAAGAACTGGAAGTTTAACAGAACAATTTAAAACAAGGAAAGGGGTTAGGCAAGGAGCTATACTCAGACCTCTACTCTTTATAGCACTAATGGACGAATTAGCACGCAAGGCAAAGATCAGATATAAGAACTCTTTTATAGGGTATAGAAAGCTGGCACCCATATCAGTCAACGAACTCCTGTACACAGATGATCTAATTTTAATTGCAAACGAGAAGGAGGAGCTAACAAACAAAATAGAAGCATGAGTTGAAGCACTAAAAGAGTATGAATTAAAAATAGATATAAAAAAGACAGAAGTTTTGGGAATAGGACGCAATACTACGAATACATAGAAGTAGGAAATGAGGTTCTACAAGAAACTCAATTTACTTTAGATCCAAGTTTGAAGTGAAAGGTGGTCCAGAAAGAGAAATTAATAATAGAATAACAAATATTAATTAAAACTATAAAACATTATATAGCACCTGCTTCAACAAAAGAGAAATAAGCAAAAAAACAAAGATTAAGGAGTCAATAATAGCACCTATACTTACGTACTCCTCAGAATCGTGGACTCTAACATAAAAACTGAAAGGCAAAGTACAGGCCTGCGAAATGACAATATTAAGAAAAATAGAGGGTGTAACAAAGCTAGATAAAATAAGAAATGAAGAAATCAGGCGTTTAAAGATAAAAAGTACAACTAACAAAATTGAGATACAACAATTGAGATGGTTCGGTGACATATCTAGAATGGGGGAAGAGAGATATTCAAAAATGATTTGGGAACCTAAAGTACAAGACAAACAGGTCAGGAGTAGACCCAGGGTTATGTGGAATGAAGGTATAAGGAAAATCTTAGCAGACAGGAGCATTTCATTGACTCAAGCAAAGACAATGGCAACAAATAGTACACAATGGAGAAGAATAATTACCTCTACACCTCGGGTAGATGAGAGGATGATATGATGATGATGATAAAATATTGTAGCAAAATCCATGTTTTTAATACAACTGGAAGTAAATATAATATTACATTTACTTACCTGTCAATGCATGTCCAACAGTATGACCGACAGCCGAACCTATAGCTACACCACCAGCAGTAGCAGCCATCTGACCGAAGAGAGATGGTTGCTGAGGTGTCATAGCTGTGGGTGCAGGTGCAGGGGGTGCTGCAGGTGGGGCCCTAGCTGGGAGATTACGGCTGAAACTATTTAAAGAATATTAAATAATTAATAAAGAATATGGTGAAATCCTATATAAAACTTCAATAATTATTATTTTACTCACAATTATTCAGAGCATCTTATCATTAGGACTGTATTATTGCGAAATTGCATTTTCGTAAATTTTGACGTATCAAATATAGAAAATTAAAATTTTGGACTTAAAATCGGGTAATTATATAATATTTGCACGTGCAAAATTCCGAAATTTAACTACTTTAACACTCCTAATACTGCGAAAGTATAAATTTTCCTTACCTAGGTGACGGGCTTCTGCCCCTGGGTGGTGGGCTCGACCTTCCTCTACGCGGCATTTTGTTTATTTACACTTTTTATCAACTACTTTTCCTCAAATGGAAAACCCTCAACACGTCTCAGTTTTAATAATTCACTTACGCAATGAAACGAGCAAAAATCAATTTATACCCTGATAGACAGTTCTAGAGTTCTAGATCATGTGATCTAATTCCGGGAATAAATAAGACATACGTCGCGCCACTTTACGTGTGATTTGTGAGAAAGAAATGTATTAATACGTCGGTGCTAAATTCGTACGGTGCAACGTCACAAACAGTGCTGTATTTAGGAGTGTTTGCCAAAATAAAGTTGTAATAGTTCAAAGTTCCTATAGAGATTTTATCGTTGTCGTGTATTTCGGATGCGCATTTTGTTAAAGTCGATGAATCATTTATCAATTTTCATTGCGTTTTATTCTTTTTTTTTTTTTAATTATAACAATATAATTTTTTAGTTGCAAAGCCCCCAATTACGTCAAACAACAGTAACAAATTAATATAAATTTAGATTTTGGTATATCAATTACTGAATTACTTCTGCTGTTGAAAATTGTAGATATCTCTGAGATACATACCTTTTCTGCACTTCATTTTTGGTGGGTTGTTTAGCTTTCACAGGGCAGGTATTTCCGGATTTCTTACCCATTATTTTTACTTTATTATACTTTCTTAATTTTGAAGAATCATAATAGCTCTATATTTGATTTTTGGGATACTTTGACACTAAAATATGGTGTTATGTCCACATGACATTAATTAAAAAAAAATTGTCAATCGATATTAGAACAAGAATGAGAATTTTTAAACCAGTATAGCACAATTTGGTATTAAATATAATGTGTTATTCAAATTACCCATATATTTAGCGAAATAAATAACTGGTGTATATATTGTATATATAATAAAAACAGTTGTGTCTGCCTTTAAGTTTATATCAACAGGATCTAAGTCCTATTAACGGTTTTATTTAATAAAATACAGAAAGAATACTACCAATAACTTATCTAATCTGCATATATTCTATGTATTAAAAGGGTATTCGTTATAGAATGAACACAAACTTTTGGATAAGATATTTTGCAATTTTTTTATATTTTATTGTTTATATTTAAGAAAATAACAATTTTAATATGTTAAAAGTACCTTTTAATTCTTGGCTACTGTACGAAATAGAAAGGTATTTGTTCTGTTCAAAAACATAATAAACAACATATTTACTCTAGAAAATACGTGATTGAATAGAGATGACATTACCATGGCTGCCACACAATTATTTTCTTTAAGAATAAAATATATATAATAAATAACAGGTTCAAAATAATTAATTCTGGTGATACAAGTTGATATTACACATTCAAAAACATGGCTAAAGTGGGTGGTTGACTAATGGTAATTCAGATTTCTGCCGAATCAACAGCATAGTGAATTTGTTGTTATCACATAGATGTCGCGGCCGTTCCTAAATTTACCCATTTCAAAATAATTGTATAAATTTTAGATGAGATTTAAATCTAGGCTTAATACCATTATAATACCTACACAGTAAAATAATAAATGCAGTTTTATTACAGATTATTGATTTTCTACGATTCAAAAACATTCGTGTTAACTTTGCGGAAATAGCTGTCAACTATTTCATAATCGATTTTTAATATTTTACAAATCTCATTTTTTGACTTCGATTGGATTGAAGGGAATGTGTTGTATATATGTACATAAAACCAAATCTAACGAGAAAGTTACATATTTAGATCACCATGAATTTTTACCTATTTATCTTTTTATGGACGTCTAATCTAATAATAATAAACCGTGCATTAAATTACCTGTGGAAAAAAGATTATTGCCGGCCGTAACCGCTGCCATGGTCGGTCTGTCACGCCAAAACGCGATTTACGCGAAGGCAAATTGCAATTGGTTAAACTACTATCCTTTCCCGGGGTTTCTTATTTACGTAAGGAACAACCGTAATACGGCGAAAACAACTGACTTTCATTTGTTTCCGTTTCCGCTCCAAGCTGTAGCATTAATGAGTCGTATTCGGCGACAGGTGTTACGGAGTGCGCGTGCCTGTTTTCCCACGGAATTGCACGATTGGATATATAGTGTATAGGCGCCAGAAAGAAATCTTGAAAATTTAATATCATCGGGTGCGGAAAAGAAAGCGGCGTTGAAATAAGTTGCGTAGCTGATGTTACGCAATGATGAAAAGGGGCTCGAAGAGGTGTAGTTACTGCTGACGTAGAAGTAAATCTCGTTTGTAGGATAAGGATTTGGGCAGAAGTGGGATAATAGACGGGGGAGATAGGGCTGAAAAGACAAAAATAGGCTCACATACTTGGGAGTTCATCATCAACGTTGATCTTTGATTAGAGAGCTGTTTTTCGTTTTAAGATAAAATGCTTTCCATAGAAGTTTTATAAAATTGGACGTTGCATAATTTAAAATGTTTTCGGTTATACCAGTTGTCCCAAAAATAAGTAAACGCCCACTTATTTAATTGTCTTAAATGGAAAATGTAGAAATATTATTTAATTGCTTGGAATTTACTCTATTTTCAACTAAACAGCGGAGATTCAATATTTAGACTTCTGTTTGTATGCGAGCCGACGTTATATCCGAAGATCTGAATCTTGTACGTAGTCTATTTGACATGTTACATATTTTGAAGACTTTTTGGTATGAAAAACGACGATTTTTGATCATTTGTTTCGATAAAAATACAATTAATATTAGATAAAGTTGCTTGATTCGCGTTTGCATTTGTTTTGGATGTCCATGTTACTAAATATGTACTACAAGTACATACTCAGTCTGACGTAACCGAGAAACTTTCCCCACAGATGATTTTTTGAATACACCCGTCCGTTATTGTAAAAGATAATTGCTCTATTCCGTTCATAAATATGAATTGAAAAATTTGGTAATTTTCGTGGTGGTTGGTAATATCCTATGACATTTGTTGGTTTAAAATTTGTCAATTTTCTTTTAATATTTTATACTGATTAAATTTAATGCAAAATGAATGAGAATTTATTATGTAGCCCACATCAAATAAGGAAATTACATCTGATGTATGATTTGTAATTACTCTGTTCCAACACACAGTTTGCTGGTTCCTGATCACCTGAACCAATCAGAAAACATATTTCAGTTCTCAAGGACTTCAATCTGTTGTCTGATTGGTTCGCGTCATCAGGAACTGTCGAGAAACTGAGTGTTGGAACAGAGCTATCATTTGATGCACTACGTTTGCATGTGACAGTTTGACTTCACATTTTTTGGCGTTTGAAATTTCACTTGATTACTCTTGAATAACTAAATTGCACTACTTTATATATAAACGCAACGCAACGTGAATTAGAAAAAGCACCTTTAATTCATAGGTACAGCGACCTTCTGATAGAAATCAACCCCCACGTGATCAATGTAATGTTGGTTGCATGTCAAAGAAGGTTGGTAGAATCTAGTTTCCCACTAAAACTGTTTGCATAAACTGTTCAAATGGCGTGGTAGTGACATTGGCAGTTTGGTTTTTGTCAAAAGTTTATAATAATTTAAATAATAAAAAATAACTAGTTCATTAAATTTACTTTAGATACATCTGAAATATTGGTATGGAGATACATAATCTACCTTCTAGCTATAAAATATTTTAGTGATTTTGTTAGGAACAACTAAATCACTCAAAAAATTTAAGCAATGAACTAAAATGAAATTAATTATTAACTTTTCTAAAACATTAAGCATCTCCGAATAGTGGAAAATACTTTTAAATCCTGCAATATAAAATTCTATAGCTTTGTTCATTTCGTTAGTACGCCCGTACATATGGTGGATACGAAATCTCAATATTCTACTGCAACCTATGTCGACAGCAAATGTGTTCTAATCGACCGCTGTTTCGTATTTCCATTCACAGCATCAACGGTATCATCATTTATCTGAAGTGAGAGCTGCTCCTTTCGACATAAAACAACGTTACAATTCATCCGTTTTCTACGGTCGAGCTATATATTGTATCTGTAGATACATACATACATGCAATTTTCAAGGATCCTAGCGATTGTAACGATGTTCATATCGCTGCTTATAGTATCTATAGTCCGTTCACACTTTATGGGACTATTTGTATCCCTTTCTGATGGTAGAGCGTATATATATATATATATATATATATATATATATATTTCACTTCTTACTACAATGTTGCCTAATATTTTCAAACAATTTGTATATAATAAAATTAGCTACATTGTTTATTTATTTACCTTGCGTTTGGTTTATCATCTTTTATCCAGTATGTTAGGTTATGTGAATAACAAAGCGACATCTGAATGTCACTTACTCATACATTAAAATACAGAATTTCCTCATGATAATCCTATGTATTTTAGTAAATTATTATAGCAAAACCTGCTTCAGCAACTACTTGAATTAATTTTTTTAAACATTAAAGCAAGTCCAGGAAGTGTATAACTAAGTTTTGTTCTCTGATCATATTTTATTTATGTATTCACCATCGCAATGTGTATTCACATAGGGTGCGTTCTTCGGAAATCTCACATCTTTCAGAGGACGTAAAATGCGTTCTTCGCGATATTATTGGAGCGTTCCGAGCAGGCTCAATGTGATCGGAGTATTTTTACGGAATACATTGACGCGTGACGTCATGAACAAACCTTGACAGTAAACTTAACCAAGGCAAGTTGAAAATCGCATCGTGATAACATCGCATAACTATAGTTTGAATGACATTTATATGGTTACTAATGGAAGTAGTGAAATAAACGATATTGAGAAACTAAATGGGTTCTAGTTCCAATAACTACGATGATGTATCTTCATATATCCTGTAAAAAATGATGTACGTATCTAGCTGCTTAACGTAAGAAACTGTGGTGTTTGTATGGGTAATTGGGAAAGAATATACTACTGACATAATGTAGCATCTATTCAGGAGAAAAAGGCTCCGAAACAGAGACCTCAAACGTCTCTTTCTCCAATTAAAACAAGTATAATGGCGTTATTATATTAAATGAAGAAATTGTTAAAACCACCAAACTTTTTATTTAAAAGAACAGCTCACAATGACACCATTAACATATACTAAGATAAATATATAATAATATGAAGCACAATGCTAAGGTTAATGAAATGATGCCATTGCTCAACAGTGGGGGTAAATTACAATATTAAAGTAATTGAAAAGAAAAGGTTAAAATTTCTTATACCACTCGTTAACACTATTATATCCATCAAATTCCAATAAATGGAGCTGAAACTAAAATTAAACAACTATTCGGCGTTCACTGATTTATATATTTTGGACATAGATTCAACAACACGAAATTACTATTAGAATACAATAATTGTTTAGAGAACCCATACTAACATAACCTACAAACAAGAACAAACATAAAATACATGCAGTCGAAACCATGAAAGATGATATGCATCCAAGAATGTTTTGCGTATAAATCAAGCCTAATGTTTTATCTTGTTGATAACTTTTTCTATTTTTGTTGTACTAGATAGTAACTTCACTATACCCAACGCGCCGAACAGGTGCAGTGACGGCAATGGATATACCCATTGCCGGCACTGCATCTGTTCGCCGAGTCAGGTATAGATTACATTGTCTGCCCTTGTAAAATAATTAATAACCGACGGCTCCTCTTTTGTGATTTTGACTGTACCTACATAATCCCATATAGCTGCCTTTGCGTTCGCGCATTTACTGTGGCGCCAACTAGACGGTACTTTCCCCAATCATTAGCGGAGTTCTAAACCGTGTCCCAATGATTGTCGTATGAATAATGCTAACTTACCTAAAACCTGCCTAAGACATTCAATGTTGGTCAAATGCCAAATTGCTACCATTAGCTGCTTGGATATGGCTCATAGTGAACGGTTAACCATTATAGAGTTATCAACTACAGATATCTTCTTCAATATATCTCAAACGTTTGAAGAGAAATTCGAAAATGAGTTTTAAGTTGTTGATCTGACATTCGGGGTAGACACACTTCAGCAAATCCATTCTTTATCATAATTCTTTCTTGCCTATCATCTTCGTTATCAGTGGAAAATGTCCCATGCACGAATATGGAGATATTACTTTTATTACTACTAACATCATTT
Source organism: Osmoderma eremita (assembly GCA_031763485.1). Lineage (NCBI taxonomy): Eukaryota > Metazoa > Arthropoda > Insecta > Coleoptera > Scarabaeidae > Osmoderma > Osmoderma eremita. The sequence goes on along the minus strand of JARFOC010059937.1, from coordinate 3,702 downwards.
TGAGGTTATATGTGTCGCTATCTAGAGCTTGCGATATATATAGAAATGACGTGTAAAAACTTATTATTTTTTCGTAATGATTTTCTGTAATTTTTCAAAAATGTACTGTCAAACTCTTCGCGTTCTTTGCATAAAAATCGTGACGTCAGTAAATTCGTAAATTTTCTTTTCTCATCGCTGTATCTGCAAAGAACGTACCCATAAGCGCTTCTATTATAAGGTGTGAATGGAGAGTACAATATCGAATGATCAGTCGCCGAATGAACGAGAATTCTCTTTCCACTAAAACGGCTGGTCGCTATGCGTTTTATCGTATTTAATTTCTCGGTTACCGTTTTTTTTTCTTTTTGGTTAATGTGCACTTAAAAATCATACTTTCTCCGAGGCGTTATCGCGAAGAGAAAGCTGGTAGTGCTCTGAAACTCGTTACAAGAGCGATTTTAATGTTAAAAATGCGTTTGCAAGAACTAAAAGACGTAGGGGAAACTATTTTTTCCTTATTATTGTGTATTTACACCTTAAACGGTCGATGCTAATTATTGCTCTGCAGACACTGCGAATTTATGGTTTCGCCGACCGACGTGAGGAAAATGATTATTCGTTTTTGCGCGGTTCAATGGACGTTGGCCAAGTTAAGAGAGAAAAGATCGCGGAGAAAAATGTGTGAATTATATTTAATTGTATGAATATACCTTTCCTTCCTTGTGCGTTATGTTATTTTGCAATTCAATATTTGCTTTAGTATAGATTAAAAAAAACTATTATTAGCGGGTTTAATGGAAATTAGGATTAATGATTACAATTCGACACCTTAGGAAAATTCTGAGATTTAAGCTATTTTAAAACTAATTTAAAAAGTAGTGACGTCATTTTATTACTTCATTCTATCTTTCTTTTAACTTATATGAAAATTTCATTCATATACTGCCCAGTTTCTATCTCCGTATATATGTAACTTTCTTAATATTAAAGACACAGAAGCGGTTAAATGGACTAAGTTGCTCAGAAAATAGTGTAATAGTTGATGCTGGTGTCACATTTGTTATCGAGTCAAACATGATCATAACCCCTTAAGATGAAATAAAGGTGAAAACTGTTATTTATGTAGAATCTACTAATGTCATTTAAAAATCCATGGCATTTTGGATATATAATACAATTTTTTAAATGGAAGTCATAGTTGGCCATGGTGTCATTAATGATTACATTTCAATACCTAAAGGACATCCCGAGATATAAGCCTTAAAGCAAAAGATTCAAGAAAGGTTTCTATAATTTTTTATTACCTAAGTCTCTCTTTGTTTTTGTTTCATTAACATAGGAAGGAAATGCATAATAATAGATAAGACAAACAAAAACTCATCGAACAAAGGTAGAACAAGCACACTTATTGTTTGCGCGTAAAACGTTTGTGTGAGTTTCCGATCTAGCACATCTGATTAACCTGGTTTCGTTTTTCAACATCACCCATACATACAATGTTCTCCTATGCGTATGTGCCGCATTCACGTTCGAGCGTACCTTGTCAGGTACAACAACACATATTAAACGTGCTACATTTTACGTTTGTTACGGTCCATTAGTCACCGAACCGAAAATAAAAACAAACAATCAGGCGATAAAAACCTAATTTTTCGAATTCCGCTTTTACGATTCATAAGAGAAAACGTGGCATCGAATCCTAAGTAACATCATTAGTAAACTTTTACCTTTAAGTTTTTGCTACTCTTTTTTCAGTTTCCATGAATTTCACTTTTTAAATCCTGTGGTACTGTCTTTACTTTTGTCAAATATCTTTGTCATAACGAATTTTTGGATTCTTTTGATACTCACGTTGTTTGGTCGTGCAACTATATTGGGACATCTGATTTCTGTATGAAGTAACAATAATGATTTAAAATAAACATCTTTGGTGAAAGTTAGATTACAGATACCTTTTTCGTAAAATATAGCACCTGTCAAAAATTAACGTTGATTAATGTTTATTGCAGATACTTATGCATATTTTTCTGTTTTTATAATTCTGAAATGTCTACTTTCATTGTTTTTCTTCTTTAATACAGTTGTTTCAATACAAATATTCGTATATTTGTATATTATTAGAATACCACAGTGAGGTTAGGTACTATATTAATGATTGATAAAGATAGGGAATTTTCGTCTTAAATTACTACGATTCGGTAGTTAAGGCAATCTCGTATTACAAGTTACAAAATGAAAGATTTAAAAAAGTTCATGTTATTACTTCATTCGATATTTCTTTTGGTTTATATCTCGTCTTAATATTTAGTGATAGCAAAAGAGAATTAGATTTCGTCCTAAATATCTAAAATTCGATACATAAAGTAAATTTTGAATTACGAGCTTTAAAATAATAGATTTGCAAACGTTTCTGCTATTTCATTACCACATTCTCTCTTTCTTTCTGTTTCGCTCCCATAGGATAAGGATTGACCTCATTAGTGTATCGTTACAAAGGAGTAATGTCACTGCAATCGAATGACGTTGCCGAATTAAATTGACACCATTAATGTGTCGTCACAAAACCCAGTTGGCATGCCAACGCGCCATGTTTTTTTCCCAAACAAAACAAATTACTTCAAACATAATCATCATTCCTTTGAAATTGATCGCTTAGTTCTTAGCAAGTTGTTATTTTCTTGGTTTTCTAACAATATAACTGCATATTTCGGCATAATATTATTATTAAAGATTATTAGGGGCAGAGGTAAAACAAATATGAGGGAACGCTCTTACAATAAAGCAGTAAGTATACAATCACTTTACATAATTTCCAACAGCTACAGGTAAAATAGATTATTTTCACATTAATCTCACTGGAAATTGTAATATTGCAAGTACAGTCTGTAGATCACCAAAAGCGCTACATTACGTCACCATAGGGCAACATTTGCGTACCATAATGTATCAGTCACTAATAAGATATGTCCGTGGAATGTCTCAAAGCCCAGTTTAATAGAATACAAACCATAGAAGAAATGTATACAAGCAAGGAATACTGAGAAACCGATAGGAATGTAAAACATGCACGTAATTAAAATACTTACTTGGGATTACTTGGGAAAATGATGTCATCCGCTGGGTCGTAAATCACTCCTTCCACCTCGGCCGCTTGGTCCTATTGTGGAGCGGATGGCATCCTAGAGTTCATCCAACAAGTCCAGGCCCTTGAAGTAGCTCAGAATCTTGTTGTATCAGGAATTTTTCAGGTCAACTAGGGTAGTAATGTCCCTCCCAAAAATGGTGAACCTGATGCGGGTCGCCGCCGGACAGTGGCACATATCGTGCTCTACTGTTTCTTGATCCTCCATGCACAGCCGGCATTCGGTTTCTTCCGACAATCCGTTTCTGTGTAGGTGTTTCCTGAGTTTGCAGTGACCTGTAAACACAGAAGTGATTAATTTGACCATTTTACGATCAAGCTTTAGTAATTCTCCGGTTTTGATTGATTGGGTCCTTCGCATGCACCAAACTGCTCCAAAATTGGAGTACTTTCTGTTTTAACCAGAAACAAATTTGTCGTTTGGCTATCGAAATTGATATGGACCCGGGAAACAACCCGCAGCACCCTCTTTTGCAAGGGCGTCGGCTGCCTAATTACCCAGAATGAGGGAGTGACCCGGGACCCAGATTAGGGTTAGTTTATTGGACGCCCCTATTATGTTCAGAATAGTTTTACAG